>JAWWEN010000038.1:25491310-25534841 GCA_035582955.1 Sycophila texana
TTTATTTGTTTCAATCAAATATTAATTGAAACAACTAAACATCGATTTCGATTTCTTACTTTTTTTTTCAGTGTAGGTACTTACATAAACTTTCTTGTTCCTCCGCAATTATTTTTAAGCGAAGTTATTTTTGAGACACTAAAAAACGATTTGATAGTTTTTCGGTGTTATATTTGTATAAGTTATTTTTGCGATACATTGAATTTACATATTAATTTCCGAAAATATTTTATTCAACCGAAACTTTTGTGTATATTGTCGCTTCAGCTTGAATTATCCAATAGCGAGAGGATCGAGTGGTCTTTCACATTAATGAAAGAATGAGTTGATGCATCACGTGAAAATGTTTTTGCGGAAAAGCAAGGAAATTTTTTTTTTTTTTTTTTTTTTTGAGGGGACGTTCGCATTTTGATATTGAAAATGTAAAATAAACTTCTGTTGAAAAAGATAAAAGGCTATACCTCTTCCTTCGGTGAATTGTGATATTGGCTCAAACATAAAGCGCAATATTAACGTCGAACGAGATGACGTCGCTTGAGTTTACACCTAGACTGTCTCTTAAATTTACTCACCTAAGATACTTGAAAATTTCGCCTTCTTTTTAAAAAATCCTTTTAAAAAATCAATATTTTGTTCCTTTATTCCTTTACATATCTTAGAGATTCTTAATTGTAAACGATGGTGTCTGCGATCAGTTTTAAAGTTGTAACAGATTAAATATCTCTACGATTGGTCCAGTGTTAAATTATTTAACGCGCTTGTCCATTAATTATTTAGTTTCATTAAATATTAACTTGTTAATCTTCGGTTACCCTTAATTATTCATTTAGAGAAGTGTTTTTTTTTTCTATTACTGCATTTTATTTCGATCTTTACTGAGAATTGTAAGTTAAAGTTACTTTTTCGAATAATTTTTAAGATATAGAGACAATATTTCAAGAGAACACGACGCCACTCGCTCGATAATTATTTTATTCCTTTTTTACGCACATAAGGGTACATGCGCACCGCTACGCGAATCTCTACCCTCGCGCTTCTTCGATCGCTTAGTTTTAAAATTTACATTATAATATAATACACGCAAGGACTACGTTAGATTTCGATGTGCTTTGAAATTCGCTCAGGAGGAGTTTTGTTTATTTCGTTTCTCCTTACATCTCCTATGCTCTGCACCCTCCTAGCCTCTCTTCTATTTCATCGCCAGTCGTAGACGGACGAAGGCCTACGAACACCTTGGTTAGGAACCATCTTCGTTCTCGATCCTCGGCCGGGGTTCGCATAAAAAAAAAAATTTCCCTTCGAAATTCGCTCTTCTCCTCGCCGGCTGTTTTGCTCGATTTCGAACACAAAGGCACCATGAGCCCACCTCTGCGCGCTCTCGATCGCTTATTTACTTACTTCGTCTACTTCGTCACGAATCTACATTTTTTTTTTCCGTTATTCTTATAACTTTTGTATTTGTTTGGATTTGTTTTAATTCGAAATCCGCATAAGTGCCCGCTGCATCCAAGGAAGATATTCTCGGAGGAGGGAGCGTTAGAGGGAACGACGGACGGTTTTTTTTTCGCGCGTTCGTTTCGTGGCCCAAAATTTCCCTAATCCTTGTCGTTCCTTTGGGGGAAATGGAAACTTCTGATTACGCTTTCCGAAATCTTTCCGCGTCTTGCTGAGCTCGACCTTTTCTTTTTCCTTGGCGCTACTTGTCCGCGTCCGCGCCTTTTTTCAGTCGTCAAGCTGGATTTTTTCCGTCCACGTTGCATTTTTTTATTTTCACTTTGAAAGTCAGTATCTGCAAAAATAGAAAAATCAATTGTTTAAATCCACAGTTTAAAGTAAATGGAGATCGTTTTTTCGTTGCATTTAATTTAGGTTTTTCTTTCGTTCGTATTAACGAATGCACCTTAAGGATACAATTTAGTGGCTTTAAAAAAACTAAAACTTTATTGCTTAGAGGAAAACTTCGCTCAATTACTCCATCTGAAATTCTTTTTCCGGAACTAAATAGCCTATTTAAAGGAGCGTAAGATTCTAACATTAAATAGTTATTGCTGCGGAAGAATTTCATTTGATTCAATCGGACAGGCGAAGTTTGAAAAGTAATTGCTGATTGCTTTCGAATAAGCAAAGTATAAGATAAAATAGTTAAAAGTATAAGATAAGATAGTAGTTTGTATTTTATTGAATATTTGTTGCAAGATATTCTTCTCATAAAATCAGTATGCAAAATGCAAATAATGAAATTTACTATCGATGAATATTTCAATTATTGTGGGTGTCTCGCTTGCCTACTTTAAACAAGTAGATAAAGTCCGATTTAGTCAGACATCATTTTATACAAAATTCTTTCGCGATCTTCTCAATGTAATAGAGCGCCAGTCCATATTTCACGTGTGAATATGTACAATGAGAAACATTTTTCTATAGATAAAAAGAAAAAGTTACCTTCAAACGCTCGCAGTATACGCAACTCTAATTAGATAGATTGCGGTGCATTCACGGCGTAAGCAAGACACCGTCGCTTCCTCATTTGAAGAGTATCCTGCGGAAGGCCCTCCTGAAGTCCTTGTTGAAGACTGTGTAAATGACCGGATTGAGAGCGGAGTTCATGTAGCCCAGCCAGAAGGCGATGGCGAACGCCTGCTCGGGTATCGCGAGGTTCGGGAAGAGCGGCTTGACGATGTACAGGAAGAAGAAGGGCAGCCAGCAGGCGATGAAGCTGCCCATGATCAGGCCGAGTATCAGAGTGGCCCGCTTCTCCTTCTTCCGGGCGAGGCGGCGCTTCTCGCGCTCGGGGTCGCGGGGCTTCTGCGGCTTCTCCTCGGCCGCGAGCTCCCGGTGGTGGCGCTCGTCGTGATGGTGGTGGTGCTGCTGCTTCATCTTCTCGATGGCCTTGCGACCGAAGATGGGCTTGCAGAAGCGCAGCTTCAGGGGCTTGACCACCGCGCACCTGGACACGACTCCGCTGTCCGAGGACGAGGGGTCGAGCTCCGAGACCATGTCGACGTCGATGCCGACGCTGGGGGCGCGGCAGCGCGCCGGGTGACCCTGGCCCGACTGGTCCTCGCCGTTTACCGACAGCGTGGCCTTCAGGCAGGACTTCTGCATGGACATAGGCATCGTCACCTGCAAAGGTCAACGAACGCCGCGTTTAATGAGCTTCGACGGCTGGAGGGAGATTTCGTAAGCTTGGGGATGGTCGCTTAAAACTTTGGAAAATGAAACTTTTCTGATTCCAACGGTTTGCATGAAGTACGATGGAGATGGGGGCTGATAGGAACGAGGGAGAGAAAATGTTGGCGATGGACTTAGGAAGCAAGAGAGAGAGAGAGAGAGAGAGAGAAGGCAGTAGATAATTAGGTCTGTGCCGTAGTCGACGATCCCATTATGGATAATGGGATTGTCGAGAATCTAATGGATTCCATTTTCCTCCTTTCTTATTGTTCTGCCGAGTCGAGGAGTCAAAGGACGTCCGCGCGCGTGTAAAATTTTCGTGAACGTCAGTCGCGCACTAAACACGCGATAGGGTTTTATCTAGTCCAGTTTATCGTTAATAGAAATCGCTTTATCTTTAATGAAAAAAAAAAAAAAGGAGAAAGGCGAGCAATCTTCGCTGCAAGCTGGTGACCACTTTTACGCCTATTACGGCAGTCATTCGCCGATAGTATCATCTGGCTTAATTTTAATGCCACAGAAGCGCCGTGAGGTAGTACTTTCAGCTGCTCGATTCAATCACGATAAGAAAGAGTGAATTTTCGAACGCCGGTTTATGAAGCAAGGAAAATGTGTTATCTTCGCCGTTAAACGAAAAAGCAAACAAGCTTTTTTGCAAACAACAATTTACTTTGTTTTCGTCTTTTATTCGCAATGACCTTTGTGTTCCTAACAAAATTTAATAATTTGCTCTTTGAAAAAAAAAAAAAAAAAACGATAGTATAAGAATATTGCGAAGCATTTTAATGTCATGAGTAGATTAATAAAATGATCATTAACTTTTTGACTTTTCTTTCAAGTTAATTTATTTTACAATTAAATTGTTTTTCAATTAAAAATCTGATTCTGTCCATAGCAGTATAGTATTAAATAGAAACATTTTACTCAACACTGATATTTCTGCAATATTTTTCTTCAATACTATAAAGACCCACAGCTACATCTACCGTCACTCTCCCCCTTAAATTACACTGAAAGACCGATATCCGATAGCTAATGAATAGAATCAGCTCGCGTGATGCACACGTTGTGGGAGGAGTAACTTGTTTTTTTTTTTCAGCAAATCCGGAACGGTAGTTGATAGGCACGTTCCGTTCTGTTTGGCTCCACGAGTCCCGGAGGGCATTAAGGGCTATAATCTTGATTTTAACGGCTGTTCCTTGAGTAGTTTAACGAGGCAACTATTGCAGATTACCGTGGCATAGCAAGCCGCGAAATTATTGTCGCGACTCGTTCTGTCGATAGAGCGAGAGGGAGCTATAGAGGAGCTGTCGGCGCTACTGTGTGTTTTTGGCTGCTGCCCAGACAGCAGTCACTATAATCTTATTAGGGGCAATGTTTATGCGCGCGCGTAGCCGGATTTTCGGGGGTCCACGTTGCCCGCCATAACGAATCTTAAGTAAATTGAAATTTGAAGCCAGCCGGGGGTAAGCTCGCGGCGGATAAGAAATCGCGCGAGCGTAATCGAAATTCAATTTTTCCGAGGGGGATGCATCGACGGTTCGGTGGTCCATTATTTAGCATACAAAGATCCTGCGGATTCCCCATATTTTTCTTTCTCTTCGTTTATAAGTTAAGTAAGTGGTATTTTTTTTGTTTGTCGAGTAGCCTTCAACGCACAACATCTTAAAAAATTTCGGCAACAACGAGTGTAAGTATTTCATCAAGTCGCCCTTCGCAGTTCGCGAAGAATAATAAAATAGACGACGTAAGTATAGTTGTTCGTGGATACAGTCAGGCGAATTGGATTTAACATATTGCGATATAAACAAATAAAATGTAAATTAAAAATCAGATTAATTCGAGCTGCAACGTTTGGTAGTGACATTAATATAGACATCGTAAGTAGTAATAGCCGGATATGGTCAGACACAACATACTATTCAACATGTTAGTCTAGTACGATTTAAAAAAATTTTTTTTAACATTCTAACACAGTAAATTTTTTATTTAACTAATAAATTTAGACGAGCTGAAGAATTTGTAAATAAAAATAATGTAGACGGTGCAAGTAGTTAATCATCAACAAATTCATTCGATTTTCCATATTTTTCTTTCTCTTCGTTGATTAATTGTTGTCTTGTTGATCTTTTTTTTTGTTGAAATATGAACCCATAAATAAATTCAAGAAAGAACCATTCGTATTCATTAAAAATGAAGAAGCAAAACATTTAAAAATTAATTCATTGACTGTCACACAGGCCACGCTTAAAAAATGACTAGAACGAAGATAAAAATGTAGGTCACTATATAATGCATACCGCAATTATATGCCAGCCGACTTTCCGACGCATATCGAGGAAAATGAATCCCGATTAATTCATTCGGACGGCATACGCTGCAATAACTCGCGAGAAAGAAGAATACCCCCAGAATTTAACTCATTTTCGCGGACTTTTATAGGCTAACAAAGTGCGTAATTAGCTACATTCGCAGTTATGTAGGTCAGCATGAAACATTCAGCTATCTTCCGGCAAGAAAAACACACACACACACCCATACTTTTTTTTTAAAACCCGCCGGCGCGGCATTTAGCCTGCTAAAGAGCCGACTGATTGCCCAAGAAAACGTTAGCGCAATCCTATCGCCCCCCCGCGAAATGCACTATTCAAATTTAGCCGCGCCACTTTAAAATATTCAAGCCTCGTAACGTTCGCGGCTGCTCTCCGTTGAAACTTTAATTGCCCTTTTTCGGGCCGAGTCCGCGGGAGGGGCAAAAAAAAGCTCGAGCTGAAAAGCCGAGCGACGCCCCGGAGCCCCCGTCCAGAATTTATTTTTCGCTATCATCAAGGTACCGTCAGGAAGAAAAAGTGAAATGGAAAACAAGGGGGGAAACTCGGTCACATCGAGCTGCACTCCGCATAAAAGCGAATGACAGTTGCACGAGCCTCGACGCGAGTATATATACGTAGGCCGGCACGCGTCCCTCCGTACGACTCGTGTTTACAGGGAACACACCCGGTTGGCAGCTCCGGCGCGATTCTCTACATAACCATTCCCCGCCCCTTCCCTTCCACCCTCACCTCCCTCTATTTCACCTGTTGTTTACGGTGGGCGTAAAATCGCATATCAATTTTTTACAGACCTAATAACGCGCTTACGTGCCCGGAATACTTCAAGTGCTCGTAAAAGCTTGACCTCGATGGCCCTCCCGGATATCGCCCGCGAGACTATTTCAAATGCAGACGGCCGCCGGAGGAAGTCGCTGCGCGTAGGCGACGGCTCGAGAAGAAAAACATGCTTACTATATACCGGCGAAACCGCCTCCAGTCGTCCTATGCAAAAAATTTTGAATTCACCAGCGAAAGCACTAAGGAAACTTTAATTTTGCGTTGTTTATTGAGTATTGATGAGTATTCATTTTACAAAGAGAGGGTCGACATAAAAATTTTGACACAGTAGGATTCTAAAGTTATTTTTCTTTAAAATTTTCTATTTCATTATTTTAAGATAACTCTGCTTCCATACATCCTGGAACTTCCATCAAAAAAGCAAAAAATAGTATAAGTAAAGTACCTATAGTTTAGGTGATTTTGCTTCAAATCTGAATTTTTAAATGAAATTTTCAAGAGTAAGTGGAGTAGTTTCATAATTCATAAAGCATCGTTACGTATAACTCTAAAAAAAATTCTAATATTTTCCTCTCACCCCTCTGTGCGAAATCGTTTGAAAAATTTAGCAGGATACATTTTGACATTGTTCATTCAATATTCACTATTCGTTTGAACGAAATTTTTATGAATTTTCAATAATTCTACACTGGAAAAAATATGGTAATTTTAAGTAAATATTTACTTCATTAGTATTCTTTAAATATTTCTTTAATACTAAATGAATCTATTTGTTTCCAAATAAATTTAATAGTTTCAATAAAATAATTACTTGATTCAAATAAATATTTAAAGAATACTATTAAAGTAAATATTTACTTAAAATTACCAAATTTTTCTCTCAGTGTAGGAAAGCGCAGTATATGCGCTTGAAGAACAAAAAAAAAATAAATAAATAAATAAATAAACAAAATAATGCCTACCCAACATCAAAATAAGCAGTCGTGGCTCCAACCGAGCGCAGCGAAAACTTCTGGTTTCCTCATATAAAAGCTCGGAGCGGCGGACAACATAACGCGTCTCTAATCCGATCCAATCCAATTTACTCTTTTCAAACGTCACTTCCGACTTGCGCCGCAATCACACACACGCGCGCCGAGAGCGTCCGATCCCCGAAATCCCTGAGCGCGGTTGCCGCGAAGCTCCGGTCCCCAGGATCGCGCGGACTTGTTCGCGAGCGCGCGGCCTTGTTTATGCGCGTCGCCGCGGGAGGCCGCTGTAGAGAAATGGATTAAGCGATTATAGGCGGTTGAATGCTGATTCGAGCCGCCGACGACGGGACAATGCCGAATTTCGGCGCGCCGCAACGACCTTACCACCCTCGTGCCTCCCTCCGGGCCTGCGCCCGAGTACGCCGTAATTCCGAGTGTTATGTTTACCTGCGTACAACTCTTTGTTCGATGTTTGCATCTGACGCTTCGGCTGATTAAATGGGGACCAGTGCGTTTTTTTTTTAAGGGAAATTTCCGGCGCGTTTTGGTTTATTGAGTTTTTTTTTGTTATTTTCGAGCTTTAGCTTTTTATTATACCTCGCGGAAGGCAATTGCAGGTGATTGCTCCACTTTTATTTTAACGACGGTATACTGAAAATGGAATTTTAACTTCCTCTTTTTTTTTTGTGTGTGTATTTAATGCTCATCGATGCAAGTTACTTTAAATTAAATAATTTATTTTGGTATTTCTACTGATTCGATAACGGTTATGAAAAATTCTTTTTGTGGTTATTAATTTTCAGCTGCTACGGAAATTGAAAAAATTGCTGATTCATTAAAATAACATCGAATGGCGTGGTTATACTACAAAGGCACATTCCACATTCCTTTAGAATGACTTAGCTATGCGCGTATTATTACATCCCTTGTTTGTCGGGAAAAGCTTGTTGCATTAAACATACGTGCACATATTATTAATTAAATATTACAGGAAAAATTATTATGAGTAGTCATTTTAAACGTTTTGAACAATTTTTTTTTAAACTCATTTTCGCGAAAAAATTATGGAAACTTGACAGAGCTTTCGAAAGCTTTCCATTCCGCACTCTAAAAATAATAGACGAGATATCGGTTTTGCTATCTCGAGTCACGATCTCGAATTTTGAACTCGATTTAGATTTTCGAAAAAAAAATTGAATGTCGAGAGAGAAAGATTGTCATCGTAGCCTGAAAAATCCCTACGAGGCACGCATAGCGCACTCAATCTAACTATTAATTAAATTTTATAGGATTTGAAGGCTGAAAGTACTTGAATGAAGAGGCTCGAGTATCGATAAATGATAATCGAAATATTTTACATTTCAGACTAACCAAATATCCGATTATACGTTTTAATAGTCCGGTTGAAAGAACACGAAAGATAACAGTGATATTGACGGTATTAATAATTATTACGTACAACGTATTTTTGCACACAGTACACACTTCTTGATTTTCTTATTTGTCGATAAGAAATTGCATTTAATAATCCATCAGAAAACGTATTTGCTTGCACATGATAAAAATAAAAGCAAATCATACATTGATAGAATTTTCTTGTAAAAATAACGTTGAAGGTTTGCTCAATTTTTACAGAGTTTATCTTGTACACATTACATGATTACAAACCGTCCTTCAATTACGTTTTTTACAGCGAGCTTCACCGATTTTTTTGAAAAATAAATAAAAAAATAAAATAATCACGGTACAAAATTTCAGCAAAACGGATTATAACATAAGTTCATTAAGAAAATTTTGCAAACGCGTAGAATTATTTCCAATCGTTTTTAAAACTTAAAACTGCTGGAAGATACATCGATAAAAAAAAAAGAAGGGTATTTGGCTTGAAAGAAAAAAAAGAAGAGCGAATACCTTGAGGGTGTCCTTCTCCTCCATTTGTATGGTGCCGCCGCCCGGGTCCGCCTCGGATGTGCTGACGTCGCTGGCGAAGTCGCAGGTGACGATGGGTATCTGCACGGGCTGGTTTTCGATGGTCGCGACGTTTTCCATGGCGGAGGTGGGCGACTTGCGGGGATCGCCGCCGCTCCCCGTCCCCGGCGTCCCAGTGCTCGTCGTGTGCGTGAAGCTGGTCTGCCGGATGTCGGGAGACTCGGGCGGCGGCGCCGCGGGCCTGGGCCTCGGCGTCTTGCGGATGCCGCGGCGCGCCCGGGCCTTCGCCGCGAAGTAGATGCGTATGTACACGAACACCATGATGCACGACGGGATGTAGAAACTGCCGAGAGCCGAGTAGATCACGTAGCCGATGTCCTCCGACAGCTGTGGTTATGGGACAGATGAGTTTACGTTATTTTATTTATTATGCAGTTTTTAAATTATATTTATTATTAATTTACGTATATTAGTAAATATTTCTTAGATTTTGTTATTTTGAAAGAAATGGATTGAATCGCGCTTACATAATACTGGGAATCCAAGTAGTTACGTCTGACTAGATCAGTGCAAGTAGTTATGCGCGGATATGGTCAGACATCGTATAGCATTTAATGTAATACAGTGCGTTGTAAATAAAAATAATCCACTTTTACAGAATTGCAGCAGACGTTATATTCAATTTAATATACAACAAAGGCTGGTGTGAAAAAATAAAAAAAAATTTTATTTCTTTTCACTTTCATGTACTCATGAAACACAATATTTTTAAGTTCCTTGTGCATGCATAACAATACTGTCCAGTTTTAAAAAAGTACGTTGTCTTGTTAGTTAGGTGTTAGGACTTCGCAACTAAAACGACAATAAAACGAACGGGCTTTTTTTTTTAAAGCGGACCGTAGAATTCCAGAAATTAAATAAATTCAAGCTCGAAAAAATTTAAAAACCGTCCACGGCGCACGCTTTTACGTGTGAGCGTTGCACACTGAATTTACAGGGAAAAATATGTTTCTTGAAAATTGTACTTTTTTTTTCTTCCGCATTTGTAGGCGCTCATCGCATGTTAAATGCATGAGTTGAGCGACACCGTCGCTGTGACTGAGCACGGAAAAAGTTCAACGGAGGCTCGAAAATCTTGTTTAAGTAATTGAACGAACGTAGAAATGTAGAATAACGACCAATGATATGTTGGTGTCCAATGAAAATTCATGAAACCATGAATAATAATGCCGCGCTCCGAAGTACCGTGCAAGAATGGTATGGTGAATGACGGCTTGTATTTTTGTACTTTACGCTTCGACAATGATGTTTAAAAAATCCCTGAAAATTTTTCATCAAATCTCCTCTTATTCGCATGCAAATTTAAATATACCTACTGAAACATGTAAATCTATTGAAACTGAAATTAAACTCAATTTTACTTTTTAACAATTAAAAAAAAAATGTAAATATTTTCCACTATAATTGACTCGTGCAAGAAAAAGAAAGATTTTTAAAGTATTCTTACGTGGAGATTTTTGTAATAAAATTTACAATGTCTGCGGGGACTTCTGCAGGGCAGTATTGTATTTACAACAAAAAAGCTGTCCTTTAAATTGTAATTTTTGTCAGGGCCCTAAGATTTGTTACTAGAAGTAACATTTACAAGAACTACTGGATTAATAGTTTAATAACTACCTAAGCGATTTACTTGACTGTCTTATTAAACACTACATGACTGTAGGAAATTACAATAATAATTTATTTATCCCAACAACCGGTTTTCTCGATTTAGCTGCATACCGGCAGTAATGCGTAGTCTCGGAGATACGCGACCCCAATTTTTTTACGCCCAAGGTTGACGATTTATTTCGATGCTTTTTCCGTATCTCCTTCCCTGCTTAGTGATAAATGGTTCTGTAGCGGCTGAAAAGCCGGTGTACAACGTCGTCCCGCATCTCGACTGATTCCAGCCCGGATGATTTGTAACTGGCAACATTAACCGCCCCTGTAAACTTGAACTTGAACCGCAAGTTGAATTTTTCGACCCTCGCGCTTGGCTGAATAATTAATTCGATTTTTTTTCCCCTTTTAATAAATGAATCCCGTCGAAAACAATCTCATCAGGGGCGACTCCGCGGCCATTAATTCTGCACGTCCTCGGACCGCGTAATGATACCCCATTCAGAATTGAAACGTACGCTGAATAAGCAAATCTTCATCGTGGCTTTATTAAAATTGAAGTCCTAATTTAAATTTTCGAGCGGAAAGAAGAAGCGACGAGCGGCCCCGGAGTGGCGACGCGTCAAACCAGCCGCGCAAGAGCGGAATCGATAACAGCAGACATCCATATAATATAAGGGCGTGGGACGGGCATTGTGCCCGGCGTATAAGCGCGCCCGACGAGATTGTGGATTTCGCGCGCTATGAATTCGGAAACTCCCCCAAACCTTTTTTCCGAGTGCCTTCGCGATTATCGATACGCCGAACTCCGGGGGAAGTGGGGCCGGGAAACAGGCGAGCTCGCTTCAATATTTACCTTACAGCGTGGAGGGTTCAGTCACTTTTAATGATGAACGATGGTGGCTGCGCTGAATGGGGATGTACCGCGGTCTAATTTAGCGTCCGTGCCGAGGCTAATTTGCAGTAACGACGTTAGCCGTGCGCTCCGTAAATTCGCGCAGCGTCACGCCGAGGAGAAGGGTGCAAATGCCGAGGGGTAAAAAGAAAGGCATTCCATGGGAAGAAGCGGCGCTATGCGGAAACTCGGCTGGGGGATTGAATAATCATGTCGGAAGGGGCACATTTGTGGCGCGGTGCGAGTACCCTGTGCGGTGTATGGAAACGCGATCGCGCCGGCATTATTCGCAATGCTTTTAGAGCTTCGTTACCTTCGGCCAGTGCAAGCACTGCGAAACACAATATTTCCTCTTTCCTATTTCTAAGCGTAATAATAATCTTTTGCTGAAATAGCAGTGTTGCGAAATGAGCTGCAATTACTAGGAAAGGACATGATCATTCGGTCGTAGCTTCTTGCAAATAAACTTTAGAACATTACAAGCAAAAGGGAAATCACCCGTTTTATAGATCATATTTTGTGATCAAATATGAAGAGACCATAGGGAAGCCTATTTTAATGATAAAAAGATAATTAAGAAAACAATTCAATTTCACTTCAGCTTGTAGAAGCTCGTGTAGGTTAGATTAAATCCAAACATTTTTGCTCGCAAACACCGGAGCTCCGGCGCAACCTAATGCACCTTACGTACAAAAAATGACCACAAAAACCTCGGATTAATTAACATTCCGCGTAGCCAGTGCTTCAAAAAAAAGAAAAAAGAAAAAGAAAAGAAAACAGTCGAGTCCCAGGGTCCACAGTGTACGTGCGACGTAGCTCGCAGCGGCGTCGCTTATCCTAATTGATTCCTGGCTCGTAACTCGTTGCGCGCCGAGGAAAACGTGACTCGCGCCGCGGAGGAAAATAAGCGAGCGAGTGGCACACAGAGAGGGAAAGAGTTCGCGATGCGCCCGGAGCGATCCCCGCACGCTAATAAGACCGCGTGGAATGTCAACTCCGGGAGCCCTGCTTGCAGTCGCCTTAGGGCCACTGCCAGTCCTAAGTCGTTCGATAACGCGAGCCCACTCGAGGGGATAAATAATTACGCGTTTCGGTTCGGCTCGGCGCTAATATCGATGATTAACGGAGGGGGGAGGGCTGAAAGAGGCACACGCATACGCGGTATTGACTGTACTCTCTTCTGCACCTACTGAATTAATTATATTCAGATGAGGCGGGAGCGGACCGTTCATTTGAGGTAATTGTATAAATAATTGTATAAATAATTGTATAAATAATTTTTACCGATTTTTTATTGTCTAGCAATATATCAAGCAATATTTTACTAACGTGGAGATGACCAGAGTTGTATTTCACTCATACTTTAAATTTTATAAAATGTTTCTTCGTTCGAAAACATTCAATGCGTGTCTCAAGATTTTATTGAATTGAGTCTAGCATTGAAATTAGGGGACATTTTAAATCTAGAGAAAATATATTTTTGCGAAACTAAATTGATCGAGCTGTGTTTTACAGTCTAGGAATGACAGTAATCTAGACGATGTTAAGTAGTTATCCATGAGTATAGTCAGACGAACAAACTCCGACAAGGTTTTTTTTATTGCTATAAGTAAAACGTAATATTTTACTTGTTAATACTAGATCAATTCATTATTCACAGTTTGGTAATAATCATGTAGCCTACGTATGTAGTTATTCGCATATACGTTCAGACAATATATGTACACTCAATCTAAGACAGTATAAATTGTAAAAATTAAAATATTGTATTGTAATAGATTACAGCAATATAATATTTTATTTTTAAGTGCTAGATTTAGTCGCATTTCATATGTCAATAATGGTAATAATACAGGGGGTGTAAGTAGTTATTCAAGGATATGGTCAGACAATGCACTAAAAGAGAAATAGATGTTTACTGTAAAGCAGCTGATAAAACGTAACATTTTAATTTATCGTACTAAATAATACGATTACATAAAAAATTAGGGCACCTTTACATGTTATCGAACGGAATTTTGAAATAAAATACTTTGTAACAACGGTTTAAGTACCGTTTCGACGGAAAAAAAATAAACGATAATGTGCTGCTGGCAACACATTTGTAACCTCCTATCCTATCAAAGCACGCAAAAGTCCGAATAAAGGGCACTCGACCACGCACGGCGTAGCCCTTAAAATCCCTTCGACAGACGAAAGTACGAGCACGAAGCCGACATGCGGACGAAAATTTAATTTATGCAATTCCGAGCGATCGCCACGAGCGATCCCACCGTACCAAAAGGAGCACCTCGCGACGTTCCATTTTTTTTTATTTGCCGTGCGTCTAAAAGAGAAGCGACGACGTGGGAGCTCGAGAGAAAGAAAGAAAAAAAAAATGAAGGGAAAGAAAAACGAGACGTGCCGGCGCATGGAAATAGGCGCTCGCGGCTAAGAGAGAAGGAAAACGAATTCCGCCGTCGGTTATATATCAGAGGACATATGTGCCGCTGTACCGCGCGTTAAGCCAGCGCGGATATGTGACTCGTTCGTAGCTCTTGTTCTCTCTTTTCCCCTTTTTCGAACGCAGTAGCTACTCGTCTCGAACCTGTATTAAATAGGAGAATTTGAAAACTCTTTTTATCAATGTTATATCTATATTACTTTAATAAACAATTCCTCTGAAATGTGATGTAAGTATAAAAATTGTAAAATGAAGATTTTAAATAGGAAACTTTGGAAACTCTTTTTATCAATACAAAATCACGATTACTTTAGCAAACAATTCCTCTAAAGAGTGATCTCCAAAAATGTTGTTGTAAAAAGCTTGTAATCATCGTAATCAAATGTCACTAAAATTACAATGAGCAACCCCTGGCCTCTTACCAATGCCTTTCCATTATTTTCCCTTCTCCTTTGTACAGAGCCTGCGAGCTTGTGCTCGTTTCTTTCATTTTGCATTCTTTGTGCAAAGCGTCATTGCTTTTATGTGTCGCCCGCATCGCTGGAGACACTGGGACTCCCCTACCTTCCCCTCAACCACCGCGCTTTTGCCTCTTTTTTCTCATCCCTTTCGCGCCAATTACGCGTGCGATTTAAACAGACTCCGACCGAGGAAGATTTGTTGTGAGTGCTTCACTTGTGTTCCCCGCTTTAGCGCTAACTCAGCTGGATAATTCGAAATTTTCAGGCTCCAAACCGCAGCTGAACATACGAAGCTTTAAATTTTTAAACGTTTCCATTATTTTTTTTTTTTTCAACTTTAATTTATCGTCGGATTCGAGCGATGAATTATTCGAAATTTTATTTATTGCGAAGGTGAGAACGCCGAAAGTTTGCTCGATGAGTCGAACATAAAATCGTTGATACAAAAACGGCACTGGACCGTGTGCGAATTATTCACATTTTTTTTTTAAATTTACCGCCTCCGCGCACCGAAACTTTACTTTTAGAGAGAGGATCAATTGGCCGGGTGGGAAAATTCATGAACGGCAAGCGAGAGCCTAAATAAACGCGGGAATCGCGGTAATCGAAGGAGGAGGCAACCCTCAGGAGGGGAGGGGGGGGACAAAGCAAAAAAAAAAAAAAAAGAAAATAAAATGCTTGTTTGTATCGCAATTTCTCTTTCAGTAGCAGTCGATTGCGGTCAATACTTGTAATTGGCTTCGTTCGCTTCGAAAGTTTCTGGACGAAGGCAAGCGCTCGGAAAATCGCGCACGCGCCCCAAAAGCCGCGCAGTTTATCGTGCAATCAGATCTTATTGTCGACCGCACCGGCCGAGCCTCCCCCTCTTTTTTCTTTCTCCCCGTTTCACAAGTCGACCGGTGACCCACGTGTTCGAGCGCGCCTTTTTGCACTTAAAACTTTCTGAAGGCGGAAGCTGGGAAAAAATGAAATCACTGCTCGTGTTGTTAGGACTCCCCGAGTTTTTTCAAGCTTATATTATACTTTATGTTACTTTGTATTTGTTATTTTTTTTTTTTTTTGTACTGAACTTGGACTACATTGGCCCGCACTTTTGGAATATCAAATTCATTTCCCTCCCAAGATTGTTTCAATCTACTATGATATGTCTTCATATTCATATTTTTTATCACTATGCTAATAGAGTTTAATATCTGCATTTCCATCAATTGAGGAAAAAGAATAATATATTTAAGTTACGATTTGACGTAGTAAGATAATCTTTTCGAACGCACAATTGATCTTACGTACGCTTTTCCTGGATTAATTCTTTTTTTTTTTTATTCTTTGAAATTTCGACGAGAGTAAAATTTATTTTTATAGTGTGTAACAGCATTAATTCATTTTTATTATCAGAACAGTACGCAAAGCTGGCATTAGATAATTTCTGCGGATAAAATGAAATTAGAGGCGGCACGGGGCGAGATCCACGCCCTCGGAATGCTCAATAGGCGCGGCGGGCTTCCGTGCACTCACACGCAACGTCGCCGGCTCGATTTTCCTTTTTTCGGCGCGTGCAGTCGTGTGCGGGGCGTCGTTTTTCAGTCAGATAATCTCCTACGTTGTTTTTACGGCTGGCAAAGCTACTGCCTCTTCTTTATTTTAATTAATTCCGGTAGCCGGGAACCGTCACGTGTTATTAAATGTACTGGGCTTTACTTCCTCGTTTGGGACTCGTATTAAACTATTTATTTCGCCGGAATTAGCTTGGTCCAGTTACATGCGCGCCACATAAATTACAAGTTTACCTTAACATTTGAGAATCCCATTGCTTTCGAAACGAGTATTGGGTTTAATGAAATGTTCTTTTCTGATTTATTGTACAGTTAAATACGAAATTATTTGTACAGCTTCATTGAAGGAAGACCTTCAGTGGCAGTGTAGACTGAGAGAATTTTTTCGTAAAAATTTTGGTGAAGCTACCCATAAAAATAACTAAACAAATTGTGGGACGAAATTTTTATCTAAACTAGGAAAATTCACAACAATTTTTGTGGTTAAAAAATGAATCACGGCTGCGTTTACTTGTTATTAACACCCTTACTAAAAATAAATAATAAATATTTGATTAATCTTTTAAAGAAATTTAACAAAGTTCTTGCATGTACATCGAAACGTTTTAATTTTTAGTAGAGTAATATCGAGAAAAGTGAAAATTTCAGAGAAATTGTTGAAAGTCTTACATTTGCAACTTTGAAATATCATTCACGGTAATTCAAGCATAATAAAATTAATACCTTTAAATTAAACCTCAATTTAGTACGTTATGTGAGTAATGTTTAATAAAATTTCATGTTCATCTTCTTTGGATTCCGTGACCGGAGAAATTCCAGCGTCCAACAACGGCGTTTGGCGCGGAATCTGGCCCGAAATATGTTCTCGAAGTTGTGAAAACTTTCGGGGCTAACGGGTCTCGTTTAAGCCATCGTTCGATCTATGCGAATGTTGATTGTTTCATGAATTTTAAGAGCGCTTAATTCATCTATTAAAATAAAAATTTCACTAATGTATCATTAATTCTATTTTTAATCAGTTTATTCATACAATTTTATTTCTAAGAAGGAAAGGAGGTTACTATTTTAATACATTATAAGAATCATTTTCAAAGGTTACTTTATATTTAAATAAAAACTAAAATGAAAAGCACAAGCTTTAAATGAGAATTTTTTGTGTATACTTTAAACATGGTACAACAAATTTTTCGCTTCAATTCAGTTTTCCATATTTTTAATGCATGAATTGACACAGAAGTTTCATAAAAAAAATGTGAATAAAAAAAAATTAATTATTTTCAAGGTAAACGTAATTCATATAAAATTTTATTAATTAAATTTGTATTAATATTAATTTCAGTCTTCGCTTTATTGTCGCAGGCACCGCTAATAATGAAACAACCAGCAGACGAATAGAACCGCGATCCTAAAAAAAAAGAAGAAAGAAAGAAAAAGTAGGATCATGCAATAAAAAGATCCATCGCCGAAAAAGACCGAACCAATGCAGCACCAACGTAAGGCGTCATGATCCTCGCACGTTCCTTACTTCCGTCGGTCTTCATTTGCTTTATTCCCGTCACTCGGCCAAACATAAATATACTTTTCTGGCGATCTGTGATATACGACCGCGAATATCATACGTCTAGGCGCATCTTCCTGCCGGTCACGACTCCATTTCGATTTATGTGTGATTTCCGTAGGCAGCTGCACATTTCGCTGCTGACTGACATTTGCTTTGGCGGTGGCCACCCCCATCCCCTCATCCCGCACATGACTCCGCAAGCACATTGCCGCCCTGTTTCGCGCGCTCATAAGCTCGTAAAATGAACTCGTAAAATTGAGTTTTATTTCGCGCATCGATTTCCCGCCCTTTTTGCTTCTCCCGCTGGCCATTTCGTTTAGCTCCTGATTATTGTCGAGGTCATTCCGCGCATTTACGGCGACTCTTCCAGACTCGGCTGCTCCGCCTCTTCCCGCTCACGAGATCCTCGCGGCTTCTCGCGGGATGCTGGCGCAGACACCCTCTGATATCACCTTTTGGACTTTACGGATTTCACGGGGGACAAGTGAAACTTTTCATGGATTTTTACGGTAGAAAAATTCACAACCGCTATACAGAACGCGAAGCTTTCCCATTTTTACAAGAAGAGATTTGTTAAAATTACGCGGATTTTTCAGTAAAAATTAAGGTAAAGCTCTTCTTACAAAAATTGTAAAGCCCTGTCAAACATTTAAAAGTCATCGTAATTGTTATGATGAAATTCTCTGAATGTACAGTTCCTTTTTTAGATTTTCTCGTAAACATTACGAAGCTTCGCTAAACGGCCTACCTTTTTACCGGTTTTATTTTGACTATCCGGTAAAGAGATTACCAAACTTCCTTGTAAATTTTCGTAAACCCGTAGTAAAATTGACTACACTATTTCTCTCTATATACACGCAGAAAAAAGTCCTAGCCGCGATAGAACGTCACCGGTAAAATATCAACTTACCCGTACGTTAATTCTCCGTTTATCCAATTAAAGCTCGCGACTGTAGGTTAAGAGGCAAGGGGTGTATTAAATAAAGCTCCGGGCGGAAAAGCAATCGCGATAACTTAAAAACATAATACCCCTTATCAGCTTTCCGCGTAATATCCCTTCGGTAATTATCTCGCTTTGAATCGGAATCCACGGTCTCGTTTCCCGTCGCCTCTTTTTTTTTTCTTTTTCTTTTTTGTCGCAACCGGTTCTTTCCTCACGCCCAGCCACCCCGCCATCTCTGCCTCGTTCTTGCGCGAACATCCGGCGCGCACATCCCGCTATCTGCCGCGCTTCTCTCGCTAGACTAGCCTTTTTTGCGCTCCTTTTTTCTTCACGCTCCCATACGTCGCGCCTCTATCGCGCGCCTCTGCGTCCTTTCTTTTGTTTCGCCTTTTTCGCGCTCCGTCAGCTCTCGTGTAACTTCCTCGGCATCCCCTACGTCTGAGCGAAGCCCCGATCGCACACAGGAGGCTTGTCGGAGTCTGACTAAAGGTTTTTTTTTTTGCAGCGCGAGTCAACTGAGGAAAAAGCGAATTCAAAGCGGCGGTTCGGGTAAAGAAAATGGCTGAATTCTTTTTTACCGCCGGGGTGCGATTCATTTTTTATGGGCCGGTATTGTATTTTTAAACGGTTTCCCATTTTTTTTTTTACTCCGGGAAGGTCGTGTGTGTATTAACGAGTACGGTATTTTTACGGCGCATAAAAGACTATTGAAAATGTTGAAATATTTAAACATATGCATTTCATACGTCAATGAAAAATTTATGTACACTGTAATGAGTGCAGTGCATTGTAATGGGAGCGTAAAATTACAGAAGTAGAGCTTTATTGCCGCATTTCTCATTGAGCGAAGTTTCATTAAATATTAGTCGAGCGGAATAAAGGAGAAACTCTTTTATACGAGAAAATATATTTGCGAAATTTTCTGGCGCAACAAGAATCTTTCTTTTTTTCAAAAGAGTTCTTTGACATAAGTTGTCCAATGAAAAAATAAGCAAGAGAACGTGATAGCCTGCTATGGGATTCGGAAATAAGAGTCATAAAAACATCGCAATTTGGCGACCAAAAGTATTCGAATGTAAACTGGCAAGTTAAAAAAATAAATAAATTAAAGAAGAAGCAATTAATAATCATACATAGTATAATCAACAGATGCGACCTATTTGTAATAGGACAGTTTTTACTACGGTAAGCTAATACAAGGTTTTTTTTTGAACATGCATAAGAATAGAAAATTTCAATAGTGAATTACCCTAAAAACAGTATCAATTTGTAGAGTACATATATTATATGCCAATACTTTGGTCCATTATCAATTTATAGAGAATGCACAACGACAGAATAAAATATGATCCTGTGCAGAGAAATACCTATTAAGGTACACACGTAATTCAAGTTTGACATCGCGCAACAAAAATAGTCCCGGCGACGTGTATACATATATATATATATATAAGTGGGACAAAGATACAGGCATCGCACGGGCAAGGTCACCAGCCCGCTGTTCAATCAATTACATTCTCCCGTCTCTCTAAATATTCTAAGTTCGCACGCAAACTCGCGCAAAATGTGATAAATTTAATAATGTACGTACAACAATGAAACACGAGCAAATAGTTTTGTAAATCGCAGGAAATTTCAAAGCTCCCGCATTCATGCGGTAAAATACGCGGGAATATCGACTTTCCCCAGTATATATGCACCATATAAAGAAAAGCGATTTGTACATTTTTCCGCCGCGTCCGCAGACAGCGTCCTGACTCACGGGAGGCCGGATCTCCCCTTTACATTCGACAAAACATTTGAGTATTCCGCTAACAGTGTGCACGCGATACTACTCCCTACGGCGAATTTAAAAAAAAAAACGCGCCATTCATGCCTGCCAGTTCAAACATACACGGTGCCGCCTCGGCCCTAACGCGCTGAATAACATTTACATTACTCGCGCACGCAAATACGAGCCCAGCCAGCCAGCCGTGAGTGCCAGCGCACTTATGTTTGTTCAAAGGCGTCCCATATAAGTGGCTGCGCGACTGCGTTTGCATGCGAGCGCATACACGCGCGTCCAAGCGACAAATTGTATTTGAGTTAAAGGACAGCGTTTGATGCATCGACGGCAAAAGTAGCGACGCTCTTACGCAGCCTCCCCACCAATTAAGGATTTACCAAGCCGAGAGCGGGAAGATGGATGTTGCCCTCAAAATTCAGTCGGCGGAAATCGATCGAAGAGCTGCTTTACGCAGACAGAATTGAATTTTGATAAAAAAAAGTCTAACGCAACGTTATCGTTAATTAAGGGGGGTTTATGTACCTATAATTTTTTCATACTTCTTCTTTTAATTTTTAATCAATTAAAATCGATAAATGACGAGTCCAGTGAATGAAATGCGCTTGCAGTTTAATTAAAAAAAAAAAATAATTTCACCATTATTTTCTTTTCAACGTCCCTTTCTCGCATTGAGCTGATTAATGCGCGTGGATTTGGCGCTCTTTAATCGCAATTACTCGGCGTTAAGACAACCTGGTTAATTGCTAATGCGACAATTAAAAGCCCGCCTTCTCGTTTTTTTTACCCCGACGGAGGGGGAGGTGTCCCGATATGGAATTACAAAGTCCGGGGGAAATATTTAGCTAGGGAAACGCGAAACTCCCGCGAGAGCGGAATTTCGTCGCTTAAAAGCGCTTAAGTTCAACGGTTAATAGTACGGAAAATTGTTTCAGCGGTGTTTAGCCGTACAGCCAGCGAACAGACTCTTGGCTCGCTTAAATTTTCCGTGAGGCCAAGTTGTCGTGAAAGTTCAGTTTAGCGTGTATTCGCAAGCGCACGTTGCGCCCCTCGTCCCCCTTCTGGACCTACCCCCCTGCCATGCGCGCGCCCTGCAGTTTCGTCAATGGCTTTCTCTTCTTTTGTTGAGAAAATAAACATTTTTTAAATCGCCCGCTTTAAACTGTTTCGAATTTTCTTCCTTCCTCGAGTTGATTAAAAAAGTTATCGATCAGTTTCTTAATATGCCGGCGCCTTTGGAGAGTGCCAAACTTTACATGGAACACATATAATATATTAAAGTACTTTATTGCAGAAATTCTCCTCAGTTTTTGATAATCGGACCAAAAGTTCAAGAAAAGAACTCTAAAAATGATTTTTTTTTTTAAAGTTGCAATTGCGTTTTTCTAAATACATAAATTAAAAATATCTATTCATCTATTGCTTTTTTTTATTAACTCTTCAACAGTATCAAAAGGATGTCAGCTTGAAGAAATAATCGTCGGAAGATAAATCAGTGAGCGCGCGCCTCAATAGTCATTTAAAGTCCACGATAGGAAGTTAGGAAAGGCTTTAATGCAAAGAGAAACAATATCTACTTGAGGCGCGTCTTCGCGTCCAGGGGCCTTGAAACTTGTCCGTCATTGGCCGACACTCGATCCCCGACTACAAGTTATATTGACACTCCTCGAGCTCCTCGGGGCACTCGAGCGGCGCTTGACTTTTTCTGCGCGCGATTCGAACAAACAGCCCATTGGCCGAAGGAGCCCGGCGTCACGATCAATAATAGATACTTAAATAGAACCGACGAAGGATGAAAGGAGCGGCCCCTTTTTTTGCTCCTCCGCGTATATGTAGGAGCCGATGTCTTCGGCCAGTTCCGTCTGATTATCCACAGCCTCTGTCGAGTAGACACAAATCTTTATGAGCGATAAAAAGGATGTCGGTAGGCGCTTGATCGAGCGAAAAATTTTTTCAGAGTTCAAAGAAGCGAGGAGTACTGGGATCTTGGCGTGGGCAAGAGATTCATCAGCAGCCGAAGTTGCAGAAATATCGTAAATGCGGACTGTCTGACCAAACGCGATTGACACTACTGAAATATTATGAACAGTAACATTTCTTTTTTATGAAACACAAATGTTGGAGAAAGGTTATTTGAAGCTGCGGAAGTAGAAATATTTTATTTGCTCGTTGTATAAATAATATAATAATAAATAAAGTATTCGTGTAAGGGTTTGAAATTGCGTCTGTAAGTGACAATCGATTATCGGCTCGAGATTCATTAAGTAAAACCGTCCGCTCATTGTTTCCGTTAATTTAAAATTAGACCGCGAGTTACAACTACGCACCTCCGAGTGAGTGAAGTGCGCATCAGTCCTTACAATCTTGTTTCAATTTCCCTCGTTATCTGCCGGCGCGAGGGACTGTCCGAGGCACCCGCGGCCTCCGCTCGATCTCTTAATTAAACATCGAAATACGGAATTAATTACAAGTTTTTTCGATCGGCGCATTGGCGCCGGAACCGGGCCCTCGGCAGCTGCGCGGCAGCGACACTGCTTAATACCCCCCCACCGGCAAGTTCGCCGTAAGTCGCCCCCTCCCTCCTCGGCGAAGTTAAAAAATATCCTTACTTCCGCACTTAATAATTTAGCGCGAAAATTTCGCAACTCGGCGGAAAGGCGAGGCAAAGTGAAAGTCTCATAAAAAACGTATTTACCCGAGGAAAGTTTATTAATTAATGCACAATCCAACGAAAAAGCTAGCTTTGCGCTTATCGATCCGTGACTAATGGGCGAGCGCGCGCCCGCGCGCTCGGCCGGCCGTGTACATCATCAGCATGGGGCACTTAAAATTAAATTTTCTTTCAAAGTTTACATTATAAATTCTAATTTGGCCGGCTGCATTAGCGTCGTACGTCCCGTCACATAAGAATTTCCCCTGCATCGGAATACCAAAAAACTCCCGCGCATTAAGAGTGCTCCACTCTCCTTTTTTCCTTTCTCTCTCGCTTCGTTCCTGTATTAATTTCCCGAGCGGGATGAAAACTCGCCCGCGAGGTCCTGACGAGGCCGCAGGTCGTAAATCTGAGCTTTAATTAAAAAATATCAGAAGCTACGAGTGGTGGTCGAACGCGAGCATGTATAATTCCTCGGTTTAAAAGAGCCCCGGTCAATAATTTACGATGCGTTCGGGCGGATCCTGAGTGCACGTTCCTACGAGCTGCTGGGCACACACGAGTTATCGCTGGATGACGAGCGCTCGGATATCGCCTTGGAGACGCGCGCGCTCGACACTCGGCGCATCAAATCGCGATTTCTCGTTTAATGGCGCGGGATTATTAGAGGCGAGTAAAAATATGAATGGAGCCTTTTTTTTCCGCTGCTTAATCTGCATGTTAACTGCTTTCGAAGTATAGGAATTCAATTCAGATTCGAGAAGAATATTTATTAAAAAGCGCTTCGATCCTTTTTTTTTTAACGCGAAGTAAACATTGAATTAAGCTAGTATTTATTTTCGGTAATGAAAACAGAAGAAAAATCTTGAATTTAGTTTAGGAGAGTTAAATTGCATAATGCAGTGGAGAGAGAATTAAATTAGAATATAAAGAACGTGAATAATCTGTGTGGCCACAGCGAGACAAAAGTTTATTCCGCAAAATGTTTCGGACGGTGAGTAATTTTCTGTTTGTACCCTATTAAAAGAGTATAACGCTGTCCCTTTGTCGGAATTTTTATCGCTATATAAAGCAGTAAAAAATAATGACGGAAAAAAGTGTAAAATTAAAGCACTCTATCACGAACGCATAAAGGAGGCAAAAAACCGGAAGCCAATAAAAGGTAGAATAAGAAACGAGTGGCAAAGGGCATAATTCATCGGGGACAAGTGTTAAGCATGAAGCGTTAAAAAAAATGAGAGGCAATTGCGATGCCCCGGCTCGACTCATTTTTTCTTTTTTTACCTAAGTTCATGGCGCTTGAACGCGGAAAAAACCCGCCATTCGGCTGCCGAGTGTGTTTGTTTTCCGTCAGTTTTGCGAGTAGCGGCGTGCTCATAAATAGGCGCGAAGGCTGTTAGGTTTTATGCAATTACGCGGTGCGGCTATCGTGAATGACTTGAAAAGAAGTTGAACGCGCGCTTTAAAACTGCAGATTCAATTTAACTATGCTAAACGGTGGTTTTTGATCACGGAATCACTGAAGAAGTAATGAATTATTCAGTTCCCGCTTGCTTTCTTTCTTTCGATAAATAGTGAGCCGTTTGAATCTTCACTATTTGAAAACACCATATTTATAATAATAAACTGCGTTCTATATACTATTACATTCATCATGATCATATTTTTTTAGTAAATCGTAACTTCGAAATTTACTTAAATGTAAAAAAAAAAGAAATATTTTTTGTTAGAAATATCGCCTTGAAGGTCGCATAAGGGACCCTTTCTTGCGGAACATGAAATTTATGAACTGTATTAGGGACGTAACAATATATTGAATATTTATGATGATAATAAAATTACCTTTTCTAAATTCACCCTGAAGTTGAAAAATATTAATAATAATTTCATGTGTACACATTGTTTCCAATTTACTATCTTATGAGAGCTTTTGTTTATTCGAATTTAAAATCAAACATGGAATTGAAAAGTCGTTAATTGATCAGCAAACATTTTATTTATTAATTAATTTTTTTCGTTACACTTCGAATCTCGCATCCATGCTGCGACATATCCCGATAATAACAGCAAAATGCAAATTGTCTGACCAAACACGGCCGTTACTACTGAACATTTCACTTCCTTTATTTTGAAACATGCAAACATGCGTACATGAATTATTTTCATACTACGAATGCATCCAATAATCTAATTCAACTATAATAAAATAAGTACTTTCCCATGGCTGACTCAAAACTCGTCTTTACTACTGAAACTGTGCTTAATCTACTGAAATAGTCGTTATTAGAAACATTTACATTTACGGCATGAGGAAATAACCCGTGCGTTGGACAAATCGAAATTTCCGACTTGCGTGCGTGTGATAGTAACGTGAATAGGGAATGAACCGATCGGGGACTTTGGTTAAAGCATGCGGTCGCGCGTCAATCGCCTAATTCGTTTGATCGAGCATCGTAACTAACGCATAAACGCCGAAGCTCCGCCGTTGCCCTCCCCTTATTCCAGGGTTAAGCGGCCACCACTCCCGTATTTAAATGCGCTTGTATGTGTATAACTAAGTGGAGTGCATAATGACCTAGTTCTCAATGAGGAAAATTCGATCGAACACGCCAAATATCAGGCTCGAGATGTTCGGCTATAAATGTAAGGCACGCACATGTCAAGTGCACCTTCCCTTTTTGTTTCACTTGCTGATTTCAATTAACTGTTCAATTTTCTAGAGTTTCTTTTCTACTTATATAGATATGTTAACATTATAAAAAAATATGAATTTTACATATGTATACGGGAAAGTATGAACTTTATGAAAATACTGGAAACAAATTTCTTGACACAGCGCACCTACCAGACAGAAGATTTCTCTTGTTCCAAGAAAAAGTTTTGGTATGATGAAAGAAAAAAGTTTTCTAGAACATATTACATAAATGTGTTTTGTAAAAAAATGAGAAAAACATTGTCTAGCAGGTGTGCCCCCAAAACTTTTTCTTCAGTTTTTCTACATCAGTTATTTTTATAAGGGGTTCATTATATGGATTCGCACATTTTAATTGGATTATTTTTCAATTTTTTTTTTTTGGTATTATGAGCTACAATTTTGAGATGATCAGATAGCTCATTAGAGATTCGCAAACAATACAGGCGACCGCACTTAATGAGTGGGATATTTCGTTTCCGCCTGATGGATCCGGGCGTACGCATGAGTACGTGCGGGACAGTCGCGTGTGACCGACTGCCAAGGCCGTGGCGACTGCATTATTAGGCCTATTATGCTCTTTGGGCTTACTCGCTTCGCCGGATTGTGGCGATGGACTCGAGCGCACCAGACGGGCTCGACCTGCCCGAGACTAGATTAGTTTCTGCGGGAGATACGGTGACTTGCCGCTGCTGCATTCACCCTTTCACGCTCTTATCATTCAAGTATTTACTAGAAATTTATTTATTCATTTATTTAACTATTTTTCTGTTTTATTTATATCTATTTATTTATCAATTTATTTAATTTATTTAATTTATTTAAAGGTTCAGTAGCCAGTAGAACAAAAATTTTAATTAACTAACTCGATATAAAGAAAAACTGAATTGACTAATTGTTAAGTTGGTTTTTTGCATTGTATTATCCATTAAGTTGGTTTTTTGCATTTTCCAAAAGGTAAGCATTATGAGCTTCGCTTTCAATTTACGAGAGCATGAAGCTGATCTTTTTAGTATGTTCATTTCGGATTTTACATCACGGACCCGCTCATGTAAATGTATTTATAAATCTCTAGAATTTTGTGGCCGAAAAACATGAAGAGCATCGATTTCCCCTTTTTTACAGTAGTCGATTCTGCATCTCTTAAAATGTAAGCACGCCTTGCTTTGCATATGCAAAGTGAAAAAACATTCAATACATCAGCTGCATATTGCACTTTTATTTAGGTTGCTATACTGACCTGCAAATCTTGAGGGTTGTAAATATAAGAGCTCTGTAAATCTTTATCAGTCGTAAAAACATTTACCAACCATAAAAACTAGTTTAATTTATCATTTTATCGCGTGTGCAATATGGGAAGCCAGCAATGAATCTACAAAGTTTAATGATACAAGCATCATTCCCGGAAATCAAAATTTCTTTATTCAATCAAAGTTCTCGCTTATATTTTATTTTTTAAATTCCAATATTGAATGTTCAGATTTCGATATTGACGTATGAACTTTCAAAGGTATAATTTTTCCACAACTAAAGTGTCATAAGTGCATTACAACTCGTTGTTGACATTTTCAATTTAATTTTCAGGCGATCTCAATATTGGAATCAAACGCAGAATTTTATACTTTAACAAGTGTACTGCAAAACTATGGTACAGTTAAATGCTCTATTGCAGATTTTACTCCAAAAAATCCTTGAAATAAAATTAAAGTGACATTGAATGGGTAGTTCGGCAATTCCACAGAACCGAAGTTCTGATTAGCTATTTTGATGATCAATGCAAAAGGAAATCGAAGCAAATTGATTACAAATTGATTACAATAAAGTTCTCTGCGGTCTCAACTCTTTTTTGATAGATTTCTGATGGCGGAGCAATAAATCTAACGGCAGGGCTGTATTCCCTTAAAAAAGGGCCCTTATAAATCACGAAAAGAGACGCACGGCCGTCGGCCTCTTAAAAACTCGTGAAGATTTGATTAAAGCGGGGAAGGGCTTCAGGAATAAAAAGAAAAGTAGGAAGCGTATTTTTTGGCGGAACGGCGGGCGTAAACATGGCGCGGCGGCAATGTCGTGTAAAAAGTTTGCGCTTACTTAAGCGTGTATATGCAGGACATTATAAGACATGCCGGGCGGGCTCGCACACCGGAGAAAACGACAAAGAGAAGAAGCACGAGCTACGAGCCATAAAGTTATATCGACCGGCCTGGAGCTTCGCGCGCGCTTTAAAGCGACTCGGCCGGCGCACGCGCGACTCCAATAAATAGGAGAATGCTTATTCGGCGCCACGTGCGAGAAAATGCACATTTACATGGAGCCCGCCGAGATCCCGGAGAAATATTGCAATAAGAGTAATGGCGGCCGGGGCCGATATGCCGGGACTAGTTTTGTGTCGCTTCGGGAATAAAGTTCATTTGAAGGGCTTAAAGGGAGAGGCTATAAATATACACGCGCTTGGCTTCCTTGGCGTGTGCAAGCACTTTCTTGTTATATTTTCTACTTTACAAATATCTAGCAGTAAAAGCGATATTGGAAAATTTTAATAGGTGCGCCGGGGCTCGATCGATGTAGGTACCACCGCTTTTGAGCAACACTGCACTTAAATGACTAATAACATTTTCAGATGGGCGGGAGAAATTTATTGACGGTCGTTAATAAACATTTACTAATTTTCTGATAAGCCGCCTGCACATTGGAAATTTTTTTATAAATAAAATGCAGTTAGTGTACAGTTCTATCTTTGACATTCTCGTTTTTATTGCGCGGTTTTTTGGATTGCTGTGTGTTGTCGCAGTAATTACTGAAGCTTCTGTTCACATGACTGAACGCAAAGCGTTTGTCAATTGTTTCTTATTATCGTGTACGAGAACTTTATGAACCGTATAATCAATTATTCTTTTACATCAATGCCCTTATCCAGTATTTCAAATGCTGCATGATAAAAACTCTGACAGATCCATTGTTTTAAGAAACTTTTTAACTGATTATTTGAAAGAGCCTAAGATCAAGCCGACACTAACTTTATGAGCAGATCCAGAGTAACAAAGTAAAAATTATCTGTACATTATACAAATGAAAACAAAATTTAAAAATTCTTACGTTACGTCGTGCGCAAAGTACGATTTCGCGCATGTTTGCTTATACCAGCTAGAAGGTGATGTTAGCCTCCTGCGACGTAAGCAAAATTACAAGGTAACATTTAAAGGTGCCAAACTAACTTTCAGTTAGGCGAAGGCGAGGAAACCGAGGCGTCGTCGCTCCTTAAACAAGCGATACATCATCCCCGCGGCATGAATTCGTGGTGCATCTCATTCGTTGTCCTCGACACCCCAAGTTGTCCAAGAAACTCGCGAGGGCCGCGCGACCGCGAATTTATGATCCAGCGGGGGTGGGACGGGCCGCGATCGGAAGTTTGCGCGAGCCTTTGACCGGGTGAGTTTGAACGGCGGTTTCGTCCCGGCAAAAGCCAAGGCGGTCCGGCTAAGTAAGATCAATACAGGATGGCGGCCGAATAGCAAATCTACGGCGAACCGCGACCCTTAATCTTCCTGATCGGGGTCATTACTTTCAATTGGGGGAGTCCGGGAGTCCCCGCCGGCTCTCGGCCAAAGGGAGCTTCTTATAAACTGCGGCAGGAGCTTTAACCCTGCCGCGGTATTTGTCGCCGCAGCTGGCCTCCTCCTTTGTCTTCGAAATGTTCGGCACGCCCTCGGCCACTCGAAAAGTGCGTGTCGGTCGATCGGCCCGTACTGAGTTATTAACTCCGTTATTACTGTAGCTACTTCGAGGATTTCACGTTGAAATATTGAGAAAGCATGGGAACTTGTTTTTATATACAAAACCTTTTTTTTTAGTAAGTGATGTTTATGTACAGTCCGTTGTTGAATGGGACGTCGAGGTAAGCCGAGAGTGTTCTTATACGAAATAAAATATTTCATTTTATTTTAAAATTATTGCTTTTTGGTGATGTCGACGTAAAATTATTTAATATAACCTCGAGATATACAGACTGTGTACAGAAATCGAGTTTTAAAATTATGGTTTTCTCGTGGGCGAAAATAAGCAAGAAATTTCAGAAGAACAAAGACCGGAGAAAGTGACTGTGATTTATTGATATGACTGTACTAAATCTAAATGTAATTTCAAAAGTTTGTTCAACAAATATAACCCAATATATAATACATCTATTGAATTATGGCACTTTAATGCAGGTATCCTTATCACGATGAATAATGAGGATCAGATAGCAACCAGCAGTGTTCATTTAATGAGCTCTTGTACCACTTATCATACGAAATCGTTTTAAACTCGTACCGTCCAGTGTTTAAATTATCCGATCAATTACTATTAATAATGTCCCTTTTAATAAAAATATCGACTTCCGGTTATTCAATTTTTATAAAAATTCAAAATTGAACTAGCACGTTGGACAACCTCTTGCTGCAACAGTTACTGTGTAAAATTGTTCAAATATTTTAGTGACAACAATAAAGTGGTACTTTAATACGTAACAATTATTAAGATTTGATCAGCATTGTAAACCATTAACTGAATGCAATCGATCTTTTGTTACCTTTTTCATCACTTTCCCAATTATTCGAAACTTTGAACGGGCATTTCGATACTGGTTGATTAGACTAAAATAACAACGAGTAAAAAGTTTCGCAATTTGTTTCTACGTAGTCGGATATTGTTTCAGGAAACTTTGCCAATTGAATCTCCAATATTTACTCGAATAATAAGTCAATCCCTGTCCTGAATATAGAATTTGCCGTAAGTAAATTTTGTAAACACGTGGATTCCGCGCTGCTGGCCGTGCAGCGACTGCCGCAGCCTCGCCGAGAGAGAGAGAGAGAGAGAGAGAGAGAGAATCATCACTCTTCGTCGGGCTGTCCGGGGAAGACAGGGCAGAATCTTCGGCTTGCAGCAGACCCGCCTGCGTTTGCCTTATAAATTGATATTGTGAACTTGAAATTCGAAACTTGTCCAGCTGGTGTCTATGATACAACTCAAGTTCGCCATGAATGGAAAAAGTTTAGCCGAAGAGACTACAGTGAATTAAAACAGCGCGAATTAAGAGTCTTGTCTCTCTTCTTGAGCTTGAAAATCATTGCTTCTTTGGTAGGGTGAATTTAAAGAGATATGTTAGAGAAATCGAGAAACAAATTACTGAAAATATATGAAGCAGAATTAAATACTAAATTTTTTAAAATAAATTCTATTCGCTTGATCTTGAAATGTACGTAAGTAGTAATAGCCGGATATGGTCAGACATTGTTTCAGTTTACCCTTTTATTGCAATACCGTTCGAAACCGTTTTTTTAATGAAGAAATATGTATTATTTATTGATGAACAAGTGCTTCATTTTACGTTTGAAAGAAAAATAAAAGAGTATGGTTATTGTTGGAATAGAGAGTATGATAAAACTGGGCAAAAAATTTCAAGCGCCACTTTGCGAATTATTCAATTTCCATGCACAATGCATCTGATTAGTCCGGATCCACGTGTGGCGCAATAAAGTCATAAATAATTTTCGTGCTCGACTCAAAGAGCATCGCTAGTTTTGTGCGCTTTTTGCCACACGGAGCCTTTGGCGCGAATAAAATTAACGTCAACTCATTGAATTCTATCCACCCCTCGGACGGTTTCAGTTTCTCGCTTTTTCAGCGCCCCGTCGATAATTCGATTCATTAGTTGAATCAAATTATTTTGTTAATGAAATTAACTAATCCTGCGCTTGACTCGCACGAGCGACGAATTGCATTAGAGTATTAGTGGTACGCGTCAACAAATATGGTGACTCGTAAATTCGTAGTTTCGCCGGCAAACATACGCTCGACCTCTTGTAAAGGGAAGCCGCGGTTGCTCTGTTCTCCTCTCTAGTTTATTTGTTGCTTTATTTTATTCGAAAGAAAAATCAACCGTTTGTATTGTATTTGGTTTGAATATTCTTTCGATTATGTTACATGATCGAGTCTTCAATTATGGGCAGTTTACAAATTACTTAGCCATACCTAATTTGTAAAAGCAACAATAATACTATCATTCGGAATATTTCAACGTTAAATTCAAGAAAAACTATTGGCATAATAAATCGTCTGTGGTTGAATAAAAGAGAGTACATAAAAGGTAAAAAGTCAAAGAGAAAAAAAAAACGAAAAATAAATCAAGTGATCAAGTGTCGGAAGCTAGAGCGAAAGAGCTTGAAAGGAATAAAAGCTTTCAATCAATGGGACAGTCCTTGCGATACAACAGATTTCGTGACGAGCGCGACTGGGAGCCGAGGGAGAAAAAAAGGCTACATTTCTACGGCGAACGAAAATGGAGGTCATCCAGCGCAGCCTAAACATTTTTAAAGGGCGCGTGCGCGACACTAATTACCTGGTGTCATCCCTTTAATTGCCCTCTGAGGAGAGCCTCGTTTTCGGGATGTTGAGGGGATGGAGAAAAAAAACGCGCAGCTTGAGTGACTCGAAAGACGCATCCGTTACTCCTCTATCCACCCTGCTTTTTTTTTTGAGGCTTAAATGTGGACGGGACAAATTTTACGTGGTCGACAAAGAGTAACTACAGAATGAAACCCACGATATTATGAATATTACATTGCGAGCGCTTCCGTAGGAGAAAATGAAACGAGTCGACTCGGGATTAATTATAAAATGATAAAATAAAAAATTTTTGTTTAAGCTGATGAGCATTTTTCGCGCGCAACGGCGAGCAGTACTTTGCAAAACAATTTAATGGGATGAAGTTGAGGAACATCAAGTTTAACAACAACATATAATAAAGCTATGAAGAGGAGAGCTGGTTCTACGACTACGCACTAGAAAAGTTACTGCCGCTTAACACAAGACAGAAAACTAGCTGGCCGTCGGGTTTATTGCCTTCTAGAGAAAAGCGGCATCGCAGGTATAAGCTTATTGCGTGTAAGAGAAAAGGATTACAAAAAGAAGCGACTGGAGGGCATAAAAGCGAAAGAAGTGCTTGATGCGTGAATGTAAAAAGAAAATACAAGTGTTAGTCTTTGAGCGTGATTGGCTGTTTTCAGTGTACTTGTGCCGAATAAGCAAGCAACTTTTCTTATACTGACAGAAAATGTTTTATACGCAACTATAAAAAATATTTTCTTGAATCCCTGCGAAGTCGTCTTTAAGTTGCGAATAATCCTTTGACTACTCGAAGAGCGAGGATGGAATACCATATAAAAAAGCTTTGATCAACAAAGCCAAATTTTTTTGTGCACCGAGTGCGAGTCGATTAATTTTCAATATTCTATCAGGAAAAATCTAAAAAAAAAAAAAAAAACAATTTTATATAGAAAAACCCAATTATAAACCATCACTCCATTTTAGATTGTGCGATCTGTGTACTGAAAGCCAGCGACTGATCGCACCGTTAACGTGAAGAATCTACCACTCGGATTTCCAAGCATTGCTTTCAATCACAAGAAATTAGGAGCATTACTTAAACAGCGATTCCGGCCACGCCTATCAGCCCTACTTGATCCGAACAAAGGCACCTGGTGACTGTGGCGAGTGTGCCGAGCATACAAGCAGTCGCAAGAAAAGAGAGAAACTAACGAGCCGTAATTTGAGTAAATTATCGGCTGCCCGACCTTCCCCCCAGCCTCGGGGTAAATAAGATCATCCGCCATTGCTGCGGAAATAATGATTTAACGGCCGGCGCCCGCACACTGTCGTGCCCCGCAACACGCCGAAGGAGGGGAAAAAAAGTAAGACAAATACATTTACCGGTCTCTTGAGCTCCGTTCACGGCCAATTCCCTAAATCCTTCTGTTCTTCTGCTAAATCAGGATGGCGTCTTAATCTCCTTCTGAACATTAACTCGACTGAAACGCACATGCAAGCGGCGATTTACCGGGGCTCCGTGAGACAATATATCCGTGTATCATATTATGCTTGTAGAAATTTTTTTTTTTTTTTAACGCCACAATCGCAAGAAGAGGCAGATCCCGTGGCACTAAAAATATTAAAGTCATACGGAAGCACGGTTCGAACGACAAATATAAAAAGTATCGCGCGAACACTTTTGTAATTTAATTAAGTTTCTTCTGAAGCTGTCTCTTTGCTCTTCTTCTCGCCAATCAAGCTCCTCCAGAGTCCGCGCTCTTTCTTTATCGCCTGCTCTCTTTCATTCTCTTCTGGGTCCCCGCCTTTATTCCTCGCAGCAGTGAAAGTTGGCGAAGGAGAGTTAATTTCTGGAACCGTCACAAAGCCCGTCGCAACCCTGGCTCTCACAGATAAGGATTTCATTTTATGTATCGAAAGCATCGCCCTACGGGAGCTGATAAAGCGGAGCGAGAGGACTAAAGAGCGAAAGGAGAAGCCGCTAAGATAATTACCTTTCAAAAGTCTTATTCTTTCTTTCTCGTGGCAATACAGCCGGGCTTCTTAACTTAAAGCTCCCGGACTTTATCCCCCTTGAAATATTTCCCTAACCGCTCTTTAGCATTTTTTTCGAAATTATTTCTCGTCTTATTCAAAGTTCAATGTAATAACAGAATGCTTTTTTTTGCAAGTTTAATTAGAACATTGTTTCATTAAAAAGCCTAGAATTTAATTCCTGTAGAATAAAATTTAGAATGTAATAGTCTATGATTGTAAATGGTATGGTAATTAAGAAATGTAATTATCAAATTCATAATACTCATTATACTAACTGCCCATTTTGTACATTATATACTGAGAAAAATCGTATAATTAAATTTACTTCAGTCGCAGTAAAAATTGCAGTAACAAGGGAACATTCATTCTTCTCTTATCTCAACGAGCGACACGCTGCTGTGAACTAAATGCTATTGTTCCGTGAGAGAAAAATTAAGAATAAATAAGAGACGAAAATTTCAAGCCTCGATCGTCCATCCCTACAAGCGGAAGATCTCATGGCCTCTGAACAGCAGACTCGATCGCGGCAGCGGCGCAAACCTCTTGTGAGCATGAAGTCTCGTGAAATCAGGGAGGACACAAAGGGGGCACGGGCAAAACACAAGAACTTCCGGGCTAACAAGAAATCTCGGCGAGTGCATCTCCTTCCCCCCCCCCCTCCTGGTTCCGCCGCGGCACATTCACGATGTTTTTCCCCCGAAGCGCGGACTTTGAATTCGCCGAGCAGAAGCAGTGGAAAAGAAGTAGCTAGCGAAGCGAACGCCGAGATAAATTAAATTTCCCCGAGAATGCACAAAAGAGCAGAGGAGGAGGGATTTCGCCTATTCATCCTGTTTGTTCTCAGCTCCTTCGCCTACTTCTTTCTTTTTCGCGTGCCAAGCACCTCGGCCCCTCTCCTCCGCGCAAGAAGCTCCTCTGCTTTACTCATTTAGATGTACCTCGGGACAAATGTGTTCTTGAGTTAACTCAGCTTTACTTCGCCACTGCCGGACCGACCGCGAGGACAGCCTCCTACAGCCCTACTTAGTCAATCTTAGCTCCCTTCAGCGAGTCGCGTTTCGCTTACTTGCTCTTTCAGTCCCCGTTTGTCGACGATACTCTTTTACCTTCGCCGTTGAATGGGGGACTCAATTTTTTTGCGAGTGTCCCGAAGTCTCACGACAAGGAGTTTCACGGATACTTAAGCGGGGGATGAGGAGAGCTGGTATCTGCGCATCAATGCTCGACGAGCAGTTTCTGAGATTTTTATTCTCTGCAACCGAAAATAAAAGTAATTGAAGAGAAAATAAAAGAAAAGGGTCGGATGTAATTAAGAAGGAGAGGAAAGGTAAACAGAAAAGTAAAGCCAACTGGAGCGCGCTTAAAATGCAATTAATTACTCTCGTCCCTTTTTTTTTTTTAGTTTTTTTTTTGCGGCATTAAAAGCGCTATATTTATAAGAACGACCCGCGGCCCTTAATTTCGTAACTTAATATGCTTGAGTAATCGTGTGCATTCGTCATAAGAAGAGTATCGCGTTCCGTTGGCTTATTTCTTCTTTTTTTTCTTCCTCGTTTGTTTGTGCAGTGCGTTCACCAGCATACCGGGATTGGTATACAGCAGTCTGAGCTGGGACGACGCTGTGACATCAGGCCAGCGGTAAAGTAATTGCAAAGAAAGGAAGATACGTCAAGGACGGGTTTATTTTTCGGGGAGGTCGCGACACGAGCTTTTTTGCTTCTTCTTCGTAAATTTTTAGTGCCCTTTTCTGTCACTCCTTGCACTGATACTATCAACTTGCCTATTTAATCATTTATTGTACGCTTTAAAAAAAATTAGGTTGCACAAATACTTGCTTATTTGATTTTTATAATAATTCTTGAATATACTAGTTTTCGTTGAAGTTAATAATAAAAAAAACACTATCAAACTGCAGTAAAATTACACTGTTTGAAATATCTCGTGAATAATCTCAATTTATTGTGGAGATTTGATATTCCAAATTTCCAAAAAACGGATTCATAAAAGCTCTTGATCTTTTCAAGCTCTTTCCAGTTGAAATTTTGGATAACGCAAAAAAGCGATTTCATGAAAGTTAAAAAAATCGCTAAAGTGGCTCATAAAATTACTATGCTTCTATAAAAAGCTTTGAAAATTTCAATACCGCCTTTCTAATCATTATCCTTAAATTGCTTTCGAATGGTAACAATAAGCAAAAGTAAGTTGTAAAATTATAAATGCATGCAAGTAGAAATAGTCGGATATGGTCAGGCGTTGGATTTCCGTTAATTCGAATACGACTACTTGTAATTCTAAATTAAAAAAAATCCAAATTTATAATTATACTTTTTAAATTATTACATTTTCAAAAACTTGAAAACTTGCAATATAAGAAAAAAAAAAGATTCATCAAAGTATGATTATGATATCGAGTTACGTGCCAAGTAGGAGATATTTTTTAAATTTTTATGTAAGCTTGTTATATAATGTAGAGCCAAGACAAGTTTGGACTAATTTCATAAATTAAATTTTCATTTGCTCTTTTAGCGAAGTTTTAACTCTCCGTATTTTTTAAGCAACAAAAAAAGTTCAAAATAACGTCAAAACCAGATTAAAAAATAAAATTTTAATTTTACTTTAAAACTAACGTCTGCAAATCCCCCCCCCCCCCGCTCTTAACGTGACATAGAAGTTTTCTGATTTCTTTTTAATTGAATATAAACCGTACACCGCTAATTCAACTCCGGAAAAATTAATTTAACGAAAAAAGCCACGTGTCGGGGTTCTTTTGCTCGATATAATTAACGGCCCAAGCTAATTTGGAACCGATGAGTGCTCCACCTTTGTTTCCCGCATTTTAAAGCTCCCTTTACTGCTTGAATGAAAATCAAGTTAAAATGCCAGCAACACTAAATACAAAGTCAAAAGTTTTCCGCGCGGTCGCTCGAAATATTCGGAGTAGAAACAGCGAATTAATTTAAACGTTGGCGAATTTTCACGACCCACATCCCTTTCTTTCCAGCCGATGTAAATAACGAAGTAACGTCGAGTATTAAAATTATCTTTTTAGCATGCGGTGCCACATCCTCGCTGCTTCCTTTTTTTTTCTTTTTTTTACAGCTTCCTTCACTACCATCCGCACCCCGTACGTCTCGTTCCCTCTTTCCGCATTAACTAATGTTCCCCACTTTTTGTCGGTGTGACCCTTCTTTCTCTCCCGTTTTCCGTTGGCTCGCATTACTTGTTTTCTGTTTTCTCTCGACTCATCCTTTCTTTCTCCTCTTCGCCTCTCTTTTCTCTCAATTTCACTCGCTGAATTTACTCACTCCTCTCGTTCGCTGTTTTTTTTATTTTATTTTTCTATTTTTACTTGCCCGATTCTCGCGTAAAAGTTTTTATGCTTTTAGGGGGAAAAATTGAAACTTTCCAAATCTTTATTCTACGCTAAATCTCTACAGATAAATCAGAGAAAACTCTGTTTCACATTTAGAGGCTAGTAAAATGTAGTATTTTTAGTCGCTCATAATTTCTGTTTAATTATAGGATTTTCCAAAGGCTTATTTTATTTTAATGAACAGTTAGGATTATAAAAAAAGCGCTGGCATGCTTTATTGCTCAATGCTATATTTAAAATGAACTTTTCAAGATAAATGCACAATTTTTGTTTATATTAATTAACTTGTCGCAAATTTATCTCAAAAAACACTAAAATCCATTAAAACTAGGCGTCGGTCAAACTATTTTTCAATCTCAGCCCTAGCGTTAATTAAATAACGCGTTTCGTGCGGTGATCAACTGCACCCGCGGAGAATCACGTACAACCGTGGTCGCACGGAGGGTACGAGGAAAAAAAAAGAAGCGCGATTTAAAAGGTCGGGATTCGCGCAGTCTTTATGCGCCCGCTGCCCGTTCCATCCATCCATCTCGCTCGCGCAATTTTACGCGCTCCCCTCGTTCCGGACCGTCCCTCCTGGCCGCCTGCACTTTGCTCTATTTGCAGGCCGCCTCGCTGAAATAATCTCGGTGGCTGCGCCAAGCTCGCCCCTTCTTTCTTTCTCTCTCTCTTTCTTTCTCTCGGCGCACCTTCTTATGCACGAAATCTCCTCGCAGCCACCATCCCTGCGGACGAAATGAAAAAGTAATCGCAGACTTTTCTTCTCTCGGCCGCTGCTTTCGGGGAGGGCGAAATAAGCAGCGGCCAATGTGACTTGGCCTCGCGGCTCTCTCTCCACCTTCCTCTTTTTTTTCTCCATCGCTCGGCTTCGAGCGCGTAAATCGCTCTGGGAAGCGGCGAAGTTCAGATTATTGTCTGTGGCTTTTTAATTTTGTTTAAAATGCGGTTGATTACTGTCTCCCAGCGGCTGTCGGAGGGAAGCTTTATTCGACTATTGTTTTTATTATCGAGTTTAAGTTAAGTTTCTTTATTGGCGGAGTTCGAAGTCTTTATGAGGCAATATTGATTTTCGGAAGGAGAAATCTGACACTTTCCTATTAAAATTTGCAAAGTAAATCCACGAAAGTTTGGCCGTTATTTAGTTCGTGAAAAAATGTTGAGTGTTAAAAAAAGTGAAATTAAAATGTAAGTTTTAATTGCGCATCCCCTGTGCTCATCGTATGTGGACAGTAGTAACAGCCGGATATGGTAGGACATTGACTTTTAGTTAACTCGGGTGAAAATACTTGCCATTCTTTCACTCTGGGGGACAATTCTCTTTGCGTAATTCTAATTAACGTGACAAAACTCTCTACCACGGCGTATATATTCGAAAAATTTTATTAAAATTTAAAACAGAAAGATAATTATATACTCAACTCCGTTTATTTTGATAATTTTAAAAGACCCCTAATTCCCTCGTCGGAAGCCTGCTCCCCGCAGGATCTCCAACTCAGCAGCAATCGCAGTAATAAATATTGGATTGAAGAGTGGCGCAGATTTTTCGGTAGCACCTACAAGGGGCAGTGACCCTGACGATAACAGTTGGGGAGTCGGACCCTTCGGCAGTGTCTTTGCGGGTCCGCCTTCGCGAGCAATAAAAGGCGAAATTCATGAGGGTGTATCGATTATGTATTAGCCTGCCGAAGAGGACAAGAGCCTCGCTGAGAGCGTTTACGGCTCGTTTTCGAGTTAATCGAGTCGAACGATCTGGTGGCTCCCGCGCTCCTCGGGGCCACGCCGAGTCGCGTCAGATAAGCTCCTCCCGCCCCCGGCGGGCGGAAGAGACGCTGGAGAGAAGAAAAGAGGCGCTTTATAACCCGAGGGAGAGACGTCGTTGTACGTATCACTTCAAACTCTCTGTTTCAACGAGGGTTTGTACTATATTCGGATGACGGCGTGCCAGCCTTTTCGCTTAGACGCTGTACCCATTAATAATTCTAAACCTTTCCTCTGAATATTCAACCGCTTTCCTCACAATTGTTTAAATGCGTTAATAGAAATTAATAATTGTTTATTTATAGTTTTGTGAACTTGCGTTTTTATAAAAATATTAAAAATATAAAAAATGTAATTGCAATGTCGATACCAAAAGAACGACGATAGCTAATAAAAAATTCTTTCCTCTAAGAGAAAGAAAAAAATTCTCACGGTTGTAGAATAAAAGATGGAAAAAGAGGATGCCTTAGATTCATTGGAGAAGCAGATGATTTCACGAGCGAATTCATGAATCTGCACCGCGAGTGTCGGCAATCAATCCCCTCGAAATTTCCGCTTGAAAAATCGCACCCTGCCCAAATGGCGAGTAGTTCTTTTCTAGAAAAAAAAAAAAGCGGCGGCACTCGCGTAATCCCACGTGCAATTCAACCACTTTGTCATCCGCCGAGTGCCGTCGCGGCAGCTGCAGCCGCTGATCTCGATCTCGATCGAGGACGTAATCGTGTCGTTTCGTTTTACGTCCCACCGCGGAGACGAGTTCCCGGCGCCGCGGCATTTTCCGGCCGAACTTTTAGCCCCTGCGCGCCTGGGACGTCGTTTCCCCCCAAAGTCGGCGCGAGGCGGAGGGGAGGGCGTAATCCGGCGTAATGCAAGTATGTGAACTGCATGGGAGCCGAAGCCGAGGCTAACGCTCAAAGCAATCGGAAAATCGCCGGATGTTCGTGAAGTTTCGCGGTTCACGTGCCGCTCGAGGGGACGGATCTCACGGAGGTGCGGGGGGCTCCATTCGCTCGTGGAAGTTTTTTTAATCAACTTTTAGAGCCACTTGTTGAAAAAAGAAAATATTTTGGACAAGTGGATCTAACTGCTTAAGCGCCCCTGATAGGGGCGTAATCTACTCCTCTATTTCTATTAGATTATAGATTTAATTTAATATAGGGTTGTTTCAGCAAGACAGGGAAAGTGAAAAATTTGAAAATATTGGTTTTGTCCTGGTCTTGAGATCTCGATAAAAGGAATATAGCTTTTTTTTTAAGATTTTGTTTCAATATTGTAGGAATGGATCTTGACGAGGCAAGATAAAAAATTTTCTTGAGTCTTGCGACGGCCCGGATTTCTAATGTCCTTTATGTGTACAATATCTATTTTATCCGATCGTTAGCGAGCCATGGCACTTGAAATGTTACGGAACTAATGAAGCGAAAGTAGGTAATATCTATAATATAGGTGCACGCGTCATGTGCAGTACAGTGACTCGAGAGCAAATTCTACTGACACACAACAAATAAAAATCAATGAATTGCAGCCGTAGTGGGAGTAACAACCGGTTTACGCATTATACACAGTGTTAGCATTAAAGTTTTGCGATGCACACGCCCTGGCGGTGACTAATTTGCAGTTGCTGGGTCGCTCCCCTGGAATGTGATTATTGAGCTTAGTATACGGCTTGCAGAAAATCACAATGGACGTAAATAGTTAATGAAGCGTCCATTGTTGTTTCTATAATAGGAAACCTAATATTCCTCGTGGGCTGGGATGATACACTGGAGCTCAGCCTAATTCAGGAATCATTAAGAAAATCAAACTTTTTGACGTTAAGTCAATCATTAGTTCGATATGCACCGCACTATTCATTGTCTTATGAAAACTTTAACTTACTCATGCGTTGCATTACTCGCATTGCAGACGAAGGGTCCTTACCTGTAACGAAAAAAAAAATTAATTAGTTTACGCTTTAAACTTAAATGTACATTATTTGTATAGCAGCATCAATTTTAAAAACACGAAGAGTACAAAATAATCACTGAAGAGATATATAGGCAGTAAAAGATTCTAAATATTAAGAGGAAACGTGAAAGCTTAAGTACATAAAAGCAGGATAAAAAAAAAATCGACTAAAATTGTCTACCGCGATACTATAAATAACCCGTCGCTCTCTTCGGCTATCTTGAGGCAAGTAAAAATCTCTTCGGCGCGCGTCAGAAAGGAGGGGGAGGCGGTGGAAGGAGAGTTGGTCGCGGCGAGAGTCGAGTGGGAGGAAAGGGGGGAGGGGAGTAGTGTTGGGTCGCTCGAAGGGGAAGAAACGAGGAAGTGACGTGCGTGGCGCAGGTATCTCGGGCCGACTCGCGCGCCATCGAGCCCGGGCGCCGATGCAGTAATCGCCGTCTTAATGACGATGCTACATTAATCTGCATTCGCTGCACTCTTCGACGATTACATCGCGTATACAACAAGTACACGAGGGCGAGATTCCGGGGAGATTATATCGATCGCCCCGGCCTCGGTAGCCCCGGCTCACGTATAACCATCCACTCACACACAGACGTACATATACATATATTCGTACGTACACAAATGTTCATGGAGACAGACACATGCACGATTTTACATGTACGTACGTAAACACACACGCTTATGTACACATATTGTCAAGCCGCCGAAGAAATCGTGCTTCTCCGTGTTTTATTTGGACCAGTCACACCGCAGCGTCTCTTGCTGCGGAAAAAGGACAACGGCGTTCTGGTGTATCGAACATTTTTAATCGCAGTGTCGTTTTTTTCTTTTTTTTACTTAATACAGAGAGCCAGATGGATTTTTCCGTCGTTCTCTTGTTTTATACAGTGAATGATTTTTTCCTTTTATACGGGGAAACTAAAATTTTTGCAACTCTGTCGAAATAGTTTCCTTTCTGTTCTAAATAACTATTCAACTCCGAATCGAGAGGCAGCGAGGAAAATAACAGAGGCAAATAATAGCACTTAATTAAAGGGAAATAAATAGAGTAACAGATTTAAATAATTGTATGGGAAAGAAAAAAGTCTATTAAACTTCTACTTGAAAAAAAGAGAAAGCAATTAAATAACAAGGAGAGTAAAGTGTACTCTTCTAAAGTAGAAAAAAACCTTTAACGTAAATAATTTTGAGGGTAGAGAGAAAGTCGTATTTAGAACATTTTTACACATTACATTTTTAACGTAGAAAAATGTCGCTCACTCAGAAGCGTATGCCACAAAATCGTTAAATTGCACTCTAAAGCTTATAGCGCAACCCATCAGCTTTAATATTCTCCTCCAGCTGTGATGGAAAGTGAAAGAGAGGGAAAAACTGAGAGAATTTTTAAAACTAATATTTGCCTTTATTCAAATCGAAAGCAGTTATCTTTATTGAAAAATTTAAAGAAATTTCGATTTATTATTTTTACGATGTTCAAAGATTTTATCGTCGCATTTCCACGAAAAAGGCTAGTTCATCAAACTTTTACGACGAAATGCATAAACTACAATAAGTACTTTTATAAAAGAACAGCAAGCTTATCTAAAAGACGCGTCTTTCTCTGAATTAGGAAATAAACTTTGTTAAATTGAGGAAAAAAAAAATAAAATGGAAAAAGAAGGAGGGTGGAAAGTTTTAATAATTGTATCGACTTCTGCGAGGCGTTCTCCTTCCTTTTTCTTTTGAAAAGTTATGGCGCGTGCTCTGGCGAACCATTAACACACACACGCGCGACATTCTCTATTCAACCACGACCCTTTCCCGTACCTCTTTGTTGGTATTGTTTAACCAAAAGCGAGTCCACCGTTACTAACACGCCAGGTGCGTCTAGCAAAGACTGAGTTCCACGAACCGCAATTAACGTTGCCAAATACGTAAACAAAAACCCGTTCGATATACATTATTCTTCGTAAAATATTTTTTTTACAATGAAAAAGACTTAGCAAAATTTGATGCTGTGCGAATAATTTTCGATTTTTTTTTTGTTCGAACAAAAAATCTCTTTTAGAGGATTAATTTACAGAAATGGCAAAAATAGGTGCACTCAATTTTACGCTGCTTATAGAAAATGTCCCACATCCCTTGACTAAGTTGAGACAACCGAGAAAGGGTACCGGCCGTTAAGATAGTCGAAATGCCCTCATTCTTTTTTACTTTTTTTTATGTATCCATTATGTTTTG
>JAWWEN010000038.1:25534941-25625277 GCA_035582955.1 Sycophila texana
TCAGAGAATAAAATATGATTTTACTCCCTCTGCAGAGGTCAATAAAGTGGACTTTATGGATGATTAGGGTGAAAAAACTATTAATGTTGACAACTGCTGATTTCTTTTTTTTTAGTATATTTCCAAGTATTTTACTTGTAATTTTTCTCCAGTAGTTAATTAATAGTTTACTATTGGAATTATATAACTCGTCACTAGTGTCAGTAGTTGCTAGTATACTATTAACATTATGTAATTTATCAGTAATTCTTCAATAGTTTTGTGCAATAGTTTAGTAAATTTATTTTCATAAGAGTTTACGAAAAAATATTCCCGTAAAAATTGTGAGAATGAATCGTAGTCGAGGAATTTTTTCACCCAGAAAATTGCTGTAATATTAACGAGATTTTCAGTGTGACTAATGATCACTCCGTGATTTTTTCGTTGACGTTCATATAAATATTACAGAAAAGGAAGCTCGCGCGAATTTCCATACACTGCCAGAGATTGTAACCCGGAAGAGTAAACAACATTTTCTTGACCCAAGACACTTTTGTGCAGCAGCGCAGCAACAAAGCCAGTATACTTTTTATAATTTATAAGCTGCCAAAATATGATTGATACGCCTGACGAGATTAAAGAAAAGAAAGAAAGGAGGGACTTACACCAACACCGACGCGCGAACATAAAGCCAAAAAAGCTCCAGCAACCGAGCAAGTTGTTCTGACACTCGCACTATGGACTCGCTGTAAAACAATTGAACTTTATGCATAAACTAAAACCAAAGTTTTCGCTGCATTCATCCTGCGACCTCATGCATTTCCACACAATGCCCAAGTCGAAACCGCCCGAATCTGAAAAAAGGGCAGATCCTCTCCGTTCACTCTTTCGTTGGCCGGACATCCCTACCCACTTCCAATTTCCCCTATTTTTCAATATCCTATTTTTACGATTTTTTTTTCCTCTCTTCGCTTATATTTTTATTTGCTCTACCTTTTGCAGATTTAGCGAATTAAATTTATTAAGAGCGCGAACTGAGTAAATCTGTTTTCCGCACTAAAACAAAAGAACTGCCTTTTAACGCTTTTCATAATAAACTGAAAGTATTAAGATTTATCAAAAAATAAGCATAACATTCGTGTTATATCAACAATAAAAATTGCAATAAATAAAATGTTTCCGTGATGGAAATGCATAAATAATAAACATTTATAAAATAAGACCGCGTAGCTTATGATAAATAATCAGAAATTCGAAAAGCCAGCGAGAAAAGACAGTAGGATTAAAATAAAGTGAGGGCGAGCGAGGAACTTGACCACCGAACGAGCGAGCAAGAGAAAAGGGGAGAATGACAGAGGAAGAGAGAGAGAGAGGGATATTAACGAGGACTCCGCCCTGTGACGTCATTGCTCGGCGTGTACGTGTGCGAGCGGCTTCGACCCCATGTGGCCATGCGCGAGGAGGGGCACATTGACGCCCGCGAAAGGAGCCGAGTGGAGATGCACGAAAAGCCGAGGAGAGAGAAAAAAATAGAGCAGTAACCTCGTCGGTTCATCCCCTTTGGACTCGCACAATTTTTACGCAAAATTCCTGCTCTTTGTTAAATATTGTTGAATTTCTGAGAGGCTCATTTACCATTTATGAAAGTTACAATTTAATTGCATCGATTCGATTGCATGAATATTTATAACAGGATTCAAATTATTTACGATGCGTTTATTGCGCGTCAAAGAAATGTGCGAATATTCAATTTACGAATTTATAAAGGAACGAAGCGAAAAAGAGCCGGAACGACTGACTTCTTTTAATTTTATTTTATTCATGCGCGGAGGAAGTTGAAGCTATTGTAAATATTGAAAGAATTAAAAATTGATCGTTGATTTCTGCCCTGAAATTGGAAATTTTAATTTCTTCAGTCGACGCACGTACGAAAAAGACTTTGTTATTTGTTATTCAAGCTAAAATTATCCGATCATCTTTTCACAGATGTATTCTGTTTACAATTTTAGAAACAAGTTTCATTTAAATCTAGTGTGTGATGTTCAATATTTTATCATCTTGTTTTATGATTCCAAAGTCAAGAGGAAGCCAGAATTTTGTTGATAAAACCTTCAAATATTTTCGCGTTAACCAATACTGTTACATTTTTTTCAAATTACTATGGAATTGTTATCTTTAATAAAAGTTTTGTTTTCAGAAATGAAAATTATTTCTAAAATTTATTAATTCTTATTTCGTAGACTCATTATGCATTTCGTATAAGAAAATGGCTAAAAAGTTTTCTGCAAAATCATCTAATCCTTGCAACAGTTTGTAGGGAAAAGCAGAGAGCAATATGCCTGCTTGTGGGAAAAATCATGAGGGTGCAAAAAAAGTTTAGAAATGGTAAAGTGCGCGTGCACGAAAAAGGGATATAAAATGCAAAGGGGAAGAGGGTTATAAATGAGGACGAGCGGATCTGACGGCGTGAGGACAGGTTCAAAAATAGCCGGCGGTTCAAGAAAAACGCACGAATTTACATTCCACAATAAGAGCATTTATACGGGAAACAAAAATAGACAAGATCACACGTGGACCCAAGGGAAGAGCCCGAATAGTGGGTGCGAAAACGAAATACTTTATATCTAGAACCTGTACTGTTGTAAATAAATAAATAAATGAATAAATAAATAAACACAAACTTCCTAATTTATTTTATTTATTTATTTATTACGAAGAAAATAAAAAAAAAACTTGATTATTCAGCTGAATTACATTTAACTGGAAACTTACGCTTTAATCGCAATCAAATCCCTTCTTGCCATTTTTTTTAAAAACATAGAATTACATACTAATTCAGTCGTGAAAAATGCATTGAATATACAAAAAATTAGTGAAATGCCGACTAATTCAACTTAAAGAGAGTAAGAAACAAGGCACAATCAAACACTCAACTTCCCAAAACGCTAATAGGAAACAGTCTCTTCAATTCAAGGACTCGAGCTTCGTAAGAAGCAACAACAGTGCAAGAGCACGACCTTAGTCAATAACCCGAGGATCGTTGACTAGGGCACGGGGGCGAACCGATAAAGGAGAAAGCAGGTAGGGCAAAAGCTCGAGGGGGCGAACAAAAAAAAAGGGCCGCTGGTTTTCGCACGGGACACGCGTTAACCGACGTTCCCGGCATCACACTGCGCGAGTGAACGAGAGGGTGAGAGGAGGAAGGGGGAGGCAAAGCGCAATGACGTCATGAATGTGTCGAGGTATGCGCGGAATGGGGCCGCGTGCGCAGTGGGGCACCGAGCAAGCGAGCGTAAAGTTTCTGCCCTGTTTTTTTTTTTTTTTTTTTTTTTCTTTAAATGGAAAATTTTTGCAAGGGCGCTTGAAAGAAGAGGCGTTTTAGTGACGGATAAGCGAAAACGCAATGAGATATGTAAAGGGTGTCCGGGGGACTGGGTGGATCGATTTAGGGTAACTTTAAAACGAAGAGATGCTTCGTCGACTGTACAATGGCGCAATAATTCGAGGGGCTTCACCTTTTCATACGGACGCTTCGTTTCGGCGTATGAATAATGTTGTTTTGACATTTAGTCGCATTTATTAGGGATAAGGATGTGTATTTTATATAAAATCTAATCAGTCGTGAGTTCGAAATTGTAATGCTGTCGGATGAAGGTTGCTGGAAATTTTAAATTAGATATTGTATTTATAATCGTAGTATCGAATTTTAACTAAATGACCAATTTAGGGAGTTGCAGAAACTCTGATTAAATGGAGAATTTCGCATTCAAAATGTAAATTATTACATGTGAATTATTTCGTGCAGTAAACAGGCTTCGAAATAATTAGCTGAATGCATACATGAAACGCAATTTAAAAATAAATTTTAAAATATCGATGATAAAGGTGTACATTGTCAAGAAAATAAAAAGTTTATCAGAAACACAGAGAGCGATATCCGACGGTATTTTATTCGAGCGAGTTGAGAATTTTCTAACTCGCGGCTCACATTGACATAGAGCAATACCGCTTTCGGGATAAGAGAATAAAAGTAATGAAACTAAAAAGGTAACAAATCCAGTTTAAAAATTACTTTTCTTTCTCCCTGCCTCGCCTCAATTCCTTTGCTTTCCTCCCGGTCTCCTTCATTTTCTTCTTTTCCTATTAAGGCTTTCCACTTTTTACTGGCTCCATTCCCCTGATTGACGATCTACAATCGGACGTGACTCTCAATCTTTATTGCACATATGTCAGAGGTCCGTTCAATCGGCTTACGTCTGGCAACCCACGAACCACCTCCCATTTTTTTTTTTAAATAACACACGCTATATATTTTGCAAATAATAAGCATCGGTGCGTCGCATACGGAGGAACGTTCAAATTTAGCGGAAAAAAGGAATAGAAAAAAAAAAACAAACAAGACGAACGGCGCGGTCGTAAAAAATTATGGACCCTCATATTTTCACCTCCCCATTTTTTTTTTTACCTCCCAGCTCATTTTGTCGGCAAGCGACTCTTCATTTTCCATCTCGAATTGACGTCTCGATCTGCAAATCGAACGTGAAGGTCCGCTTGATTGTTTCGACGGTGCGGTGCGCGGCAAGGAGCTGGAGGGGGGGCGGGGGTCGATGCCGTTGTCGCGCCCCGCGATCGATCGGCTCGAGGAAAGGTCTGCTCTCTTTCCACTCCAACTACTCCGGCTCGCCTCGCACTACTCGTGCTTACATCTGCTTCAGAGCGGCTTTCAACCGTTTCCACAAAGTTCAGCGATTGATCGGAGGATTTTCGCGAGAGCCCGACTTCTCGAGTGAGCGATGGTAAGACGGATGAAATTCGTCCGCCTCTTTTTGAATTTCAAGTTTTCCGTATGCAGGAGGAGGGAAAAGGAGCGAGAGGGTAGGTGAGAGACAGGCCGAGTCGGAAGGAGACCAGAAGTAGAACCACCGAAGGGAAGAGCGAGAAGGGAGGTCGGAAAGTTTTTGGAAATTTTGGTCTAAGGTTGGAGTTACTGGGACAGGCAGACTCATTACGATCAGCTTGAAAGAGATGTTAGTGATGATTTATGTTCCTGCCAATTAAAACTGGCAAGAAATAACGAGATCTTTAAAGCGGCATTTTTCGAGCAGCTTAACGGAATTTTTCCGCAGTCTTGCTCAAACTACTTTTCACTCGAGTTTGCATTAATTAAATTTGTTCTCGGGGAATTTGAAAATTCGCGAGTGGGAGCGAAATTGTATAAAAGGGGATTATATCATTTTATAATCTTTGGAGACTCTTTATTTACGGCATAATGCAGCAGCAGCGTCTCGAAATTGCGTGTAGCGTTACGCGAAGTGTAACAAATCTCTCGAGGCATCTAATGGAACTGAGTCTGTATAATATGGGTGCAACATAATTGTGCTTTACAAGGTGTAGGGCAAGTTTATTTCGCGTATATTTGACGAAGACGTCGGAACAACTTTACGACGGATTATACCGTGTCTATCCTCCTTCCCGGACTCGTTCTACCCGTCAGCTTTTGTCTTCGAGTTCTGTGGAAACAGGTGTTTCGGAAATAGTGTAACCAAGCATTGTGATAAGGCGCTTGAATTTAACAATCTCGGGAAATTCGCAATTCCGATTTCAAAGCTACGGCTAAGTTTATAGTATACGTATTGAAGTACAATCAATTCAACTAATATTCTCAGTGACATTTTCATAAAGAATAGTAGCGTTTCTCTGCATTAAATTTATTCTAGGCTCATCATTTTCTTAAGAGAGGACATTTTTCTTGACTTCTCGATATGATTATACTTTTCCTACTAGAAAAGTTTCGCAAAAGAAACAGCTGTAAAAGAAGAGAAAGATAATAACGTTTCGCCTAAAAAAAAAAACCCAATACCCCAGTAAAAATACAGGCACTTCGAAAGCTACGCAAATACATACAAGCGCGCGGCCAAATTTAATCCAAACATCGCGTAAATGTATTCGCGGCTCGTCGAGTGAAAAAAAAAGGAATAAGACACGCTGAATATAAGAAGAGGAGCCGCGGCTTGCATGCACGTGAGGATCGGGAGGGACAATATTTTCTTTGTATATTCACGTCTCGGCGAGGGAAGCGCGGTGGACGTGTCTGCGACGGCAGGGCCTCCGCGCGACGGCAGAAAAATGTTTAAGCGATAAATTCTCCCGGATGATGTAGCGTAATATCGTCTCCTGGTCCCGTATGCCTTCGATCGCAATCGCGAACTCGGCACTATATTGCGGAATAATAAATGCGAGACGAGGGCGCCTCGGCTAATTGTCCGATGAGATATTTTTCATCAGCCGAGTCGGGTCACCGTTCCGCGGTAAATATTCTTAACGATCTTCCTCGACCGATGTGACGTTTATGGGCAAATTAATTTCGCATCGTGAGAATTTTTTTTTTTAAATGAAACATTTCCTACGCAAACATTTCCTTTTCGGCCGCTCTTAGGCAATCGGCCAAGAGGCGAATTAAAGAAAAAATAGCGGCTATTCGTACTTAAGCAAGCAATAAAAATAATTCCAAGGGTCCACGCTGTAATGTGAATGCGAGGAATATTGCACAGCAAACACCCAAAGAAATGTTTCCCGTTCGCGTTTCGTTTCACGTGAATAGGCAGCTGTGCTGCCCTGTAAATGCCTCGTTATATTATCGAAATAGTTGAATTGTAGCAGCGAGAGAACAAATAGCTTCAATGCGGAATTCAAGGAATGTTTTAATCAAGCCGAGAAAGCAGCTAAGCGATGAACAATAATAAAACAAGGCGAGAGGCGAACATTTGAAGTGTAAGCAAACTAATCTTGGTTATTGGCAAAGAAATAACACTTTTTCTAGCGGGCTACTCCATTTAGAAGCAATAATCAATGATCCAGCTTAAATTTACCTCCCATCTATTTCTAAAGAAAGAAACGTTTCCAGCGGCCCATCAAATGGCTTTTAAGAAATTAAAAATAAAGTAATGCCTTCTATCGACCTTCGCAGACGACATTTCACTTCTCAATTCAGCGATAGCCAAAATCATTCTGAAAAAGAGCGCATTTACTGTATGTATGAGTGCAAAATTTATCCGCACTCATACATACAGTAAATTCGACTTTTGGGTACTGTAATATTTTCGGAATATCAGTCTGCGTCCTCTTTCCTAGCAGACAGCATAGTAATCTATACTAGAACATTTCTCCCGGTGTAGCAATCTACAGTATGCACACAAAAAAAAAAATAATAAAAAAAAAAATTCCTCGATAAACTTCAAGAGTGGCCTTCATCGAACCCAAAAAGATGCAAATCACTATCAATTTTCGTGAGCGTATAGAAAAGAAAAATCCGCAAAACCTAATTTGAGATGATCCCTCGATGTCCAGTGTACTCAAGAAGCGCCGTAACGAAGGGGCGTAGAGTCCTTCTCCTCGTCGCCGGCAACGAAACAGGAATTGACGCCAGCCGGTATCGAGGAGGGGCTCCTCGTAGATTTAGGTTCAGATGCGAGATAAGACACGCTCGCGCGGGATGGAGAGCCCGGCCGTGTGTATATCTCACGGAGGCAAAGGAGAAGCCGCGTTATCCCAGACGAGTTGCTTTGCATTAGCTCGGAAATCCCAACAGTTTAATTATACGTACGCGCGTATTTTGCGCGAATCCCGAAGAGAGTCTTACGTGAACGTGGGCCGTCGTGGCCCGTACGTATGTACAATCACGGGGGCTCCTCCAGGCACGCGATCGTAAAGGTATCTTACTCTTGGCTCGGGGTAATCTCTCGTGGTATAAAGCTCAAGGCGCACTGCAAAGGACCCGGCGGAGCTCTCTTGCCCCTCTTGCGCCACTTAATTACTGTCCTAGAAACGCGCGGGCAATTGTACTTCCCAGCACCGGCTCCTTTATTTTTTTTTTCGGCTCTTTGTCGATTTTGGAAGTTACACTTTGGTGAGCATAGTCGCTAGGAATGCACGAGACTCTACGCTATTCTTATAGTCTTGTATTGCAGGGCTTTCTTGTGACCAAGAGATGATCTTGAGTATCAAGAAATTTCAAGAGCAAGAGCAAGACAAGGCTTGAAGAAAAAATCTTGGACTTATGGGGTCCTAATAGTGTCGGAGTGAACTTTCAGCGGAGTTCGAAGGTCTCCGGGTTGCTTTGATGGCATATACGTTTCTAGCGGATCTGTCAGGGCGAAGTTTTAACTTGGATCCGATCGAGGCTGTTTATGGGAAAAGATTAGGCAAATTGTATGCGATGCATTAATTTAAGAGTGAAACTACTTTAGAGACCGCCTCTTTTAGCTCCTCTCCTTTTTTTTAACGATTAAGAGATGGAAATTGAAACTTGGAAAATTAATGACGCGGCGGAACTTTTTCGTTACTTTTTACTTCGTAGGGGTACGCTTGTAACAAATGAATGGATCGTTAACGTAACGGGATAAGTGGGGATTTAATTAAAATTTTCTACCGTCAAATGTTTAACTGGAAGGAAATTACCTTTTATAAATAAAATGCTTCGTTATTTTCCTGACTAATTAATGGTTTGCATGGATCCATCCGATTCAATTGAAATTGAAAGGTCGGGAGAGAGATAAGGAAATTATTCCATGGATGCATGTTTGATGCAATGATATTAGCCTTGGAGTTTACGCCAAACGCGAAACGTACGTGTGGGATCAGAAATAAAGTTTGCACAGACGTGGACGCGGCTCTCAACGAATTTACTCGGCTCTAATTGAAATTAAACCGGCCGGAAGTTGCTTGGTGGCAAACAGACGATCCGCGGAAGAAAATAATCGTTTACTTCTTCTTTTTTTCCTCTGTTTACTATTCCACGCAGTATACAGAATGACCATAATTTCCCTTTGTCTCTCGCCTCGCCCCTTTTTGTCCCTTCCGCGCACGCCCTCTGCATTCATACTTCTTTTGGCCCTTTCTCGCGCCTGATCCACCCCTACACGTGCCGCTGCTACGTAACTTAATTCTCTTTGATCTTTGGCCTGCTTCAAACGTTTTTCTTCCTCTCATCAATGATAAATTGTTAAAAACTACTTTTTTTCTACGCCTAGTTACATTATTCTTATCAGATAAATAAGTAATCGTATACTTGTCAAAAAAAAAATCGATTTTTTAAAACTAAGCAAGGAGGTGCAGCGTTATTGACGCTTTTCCCAAGAATCATATATCTTTCGAATCACTTTTGAAATTTAGGATAACCCTGGTAAAAAATTAATCAAACCATCGTGAGAATATAATTTCTAGTGATTTTTCAATTTATGATTAAATTCTGACTAGAAATTTTTATCCATAACTGACGAAAGTTTCTAAATAAAATCTGATTAATTTTCTGATTAAAAATATCGGAGCTGCCTTTTTGAAAGAACAATAATAACTTATTAAATAGCTTAAACTGTTTCAAGTAGAAAGCAATTTTGCCGCGATTTCGACAGTAAACGATCTGAGATAATAATGAAACTTCAGTTTTGTTTATTTAATCACCACGTAGGCCCCTGTTTCTGAGTCCACAGATTTTCGAGCTTAGTTTGCCGATGTTCAACTACTTGTCTGTAAAATCAACGACCCTGGGCCAGACACAGCTTTCGGGTTACTTAGTAATGTTTTCACTTGAGTTGCCACTTTTACCTTGGCTGCGCTAAAATTATGCTTGCAGTATAAACTGGCAAACATAATAGCAGACGATAGCAATTTAGATAAGCGATCTGTGGTCAAAACAAATTACGTACATTATTTACAGACGTGATTCCAGATTTAGATGAAAAAAAGTTAATAAAATCTTGCCTTATCCAAGTTTATTTTTATAGTCAATGATGAAAAAAAAAGAAAAATGTGCAATTTTAGATTATTTTACTTTCACTTCTATTATGATAGACTGGATTTTATAATGGTATTCCATAAAATTTGGTTATTTTCGCTGCGAGCCGTCCGACGTTTGGTGTAGATGCCCTTTATCGGGACCACTATGTATTGGCGCTCTTATGTTCATTTCAAAAAGCCGGTGCCGGAATACATTATCATGAAAGAAATAGTTATCGGCTTCTTAAAAATTCGCTCGATAAAAACAGCGATAAATTACGTGTACATAAAGGATCGACCGAAAGAAAGTACACCCCGGCTCGTAAATCCGTTTTACCCGATTTTTCTATCTCTCCCTCCGCTTTCGAGCGAGCGAGAGGATGCGTTGAATTTTTAAAAACATTTCCGCCAAACTTTCTTTTTCTTCGATGGAAAAAAGGGAGCGAAAAAAGGAAGGGAAGGTGGATATTTTGTGTGTATGTGTGTGCTTCGAATATTCTCTCGAAGCGACGTTTCCATTCGAGATGTACTTGACCCGAGGGTACTTCAATTTATTGTCGCTTAATTTTTTATACTTCAGAGAAAAATAAACTATAGAGTTTGAAATCTGGTCGTAGGTTATAGCTTTCACGGTAAGTACACGGATGAAACAGGCGAGACTATTTGCGTGATGGTCAGTGTGGACATAAGCGATGTGCCAGATAACATTCACGGTAATGTTATAATATTATAGCTATGAGTAATATTCTTTTCTCAAAATCGCTTTAAATGTTAAATGAGATGGAGACTTCTTTTTAAATGCAGTTGTCTTTTGATGCGTAAAGAATTTTTTCAAAATAAATTCTTCGCTTTGTATCTCATTAATTTTTTTTTTTTCACTTTAATCTTATTTAATTTCATTGAAATTATAAATTATAAAAAGTTTTCCGCATTGAAAGTTCATTCAGAAAGGCTAGCATACTTGAACGCCAACTGGTGTGAATGGCTAATAAAAATCCCCTTAGAAAGTGCTTTAGCACTCCTTAAGGAAAATTTGACAAAGTCCTCTTGTATACGATACTACACAAAGAGCGTCAATTATACTCAAAATATCGTCAGAAAGTTTCAAAGCTCTTGTCTAACTTAGCACTTCGCGTTTGAGCCTGCCTTATGCAACCTGTCACACATCCAAGTAAGTAAGACTAAATACTCCTCCCCTCTAAATTTCTTTTTCCCTTGAATTTTTCATTATAACGATATTGATTAATGAAATTGTTGTAATATATATGTATCAGTTAACGAAAATGCAATTTTAATGTGGTACAATAATATTATATGCACATACGAGATTCAATAATTCTCGTTGAATAAATCTATCCACAAGTTTCTTCGATATGAACGAATCAATCATATTCAATGAAAATAACTAGAGGGTGAGAAAAGCCCCCAGGGATATAACTGGGGATTCCGTATTTTTTTCTTATAACACACCGAACGGGAAATTAAAAACTTTGCTTACGTGATAGAAAGCTATGACGATATTGAATTTATGGTAAATACGTATTTGATGGAAGACGATGACATCGGCTCCGATATCTATCCAATTTAGAAAAGATTCTACGTAAAATTCATCGTGACTTTTTCTGCGCGTACTTAATAAATATATTCCGCGCAGTAAATTTATTATAGACATCGGATAGAACTTTTTGCAAACTTCAGAATTTGAAAATGTATTTATAAATTTGATTGTCAATAGAAATCGAGAAAAAAAAATTCAATTGTATTATTTGTACATCTAAATGAAGTTATTGTTATCAATTGCGATTATGTCAATATTAGCTGAAACAAACACAATTGAAAAAAAAAAGAAAACTAAATGCAACGAGGAAAGTTCATGAAGTCGAAAGTAGGAAATCCGTCTAACACAATAAAACATTTACGTACAATGTGTATATAGTGGAGGTAAATTGCAAATTATACGTGTAATATGTAAATCATCCGTTAAATATGAATGAGGGGCACAGATTTTATGCGATTTTTACAGTGAAATGAGCGCATTAGCAATGCATTTCTTTTTATTGTTTTTTTACAAACTTAATAGTTAAAGCGGTGATTACTTTGCAAATATATAATCTAACGTGCGTCAATCTTTTAATTTATCTTCTAATTTATCAATCAGAAACAAGTCCAACAAATCATTGTTGGTTAGCTAATTTTCAAAACTGGGCAAGGAGATGCAGTGCCATTGACACTTTTCCTAAGAATCATATATCTTTCGAATCACTTAAAAAATTTAAGATAACCCTGATGGGAAATTAATAAAAAATTGATGAGAATGTGACTCATTCTTTGGTGATTGGTTACGATTAAAATTTTTATTTTTAAAATTAAAATTAACAGAAACTATTGCGTAGTCGACACTTTCTGATCAGAATACAATCGATTTTCACTAGATTCTGAGTCAATAAATTACCAACTAATAATTAAACGTCTGGTCACTAATTAATAAACTCGTCAGATAAGATAATTTTCTACTACGGAGTCTTCACAATAAAATGAAATAAAAATCTCCTATAATTATTACAGCCCTCTTGACATAAGGGAAATTACTTGAAACATCCGAGAGTTTTATCCTTCGCGGGGAGTCGAGTCGAAAGAGATAATCCAAAATCTCGCGAGTAACGGGTCGAGATTTCAGGGCGCAGAAGAAGAGATAACTATTAAGTGGGAGAGCAGCCAAGGGGAAATCGAATATTCGGCAGGCGGTAATCAGCCGCGGCCCCTCGGAATATAGTCCGTGTATAATCCGCGCAGGACCATAAATTACATCCGCAGAATCCTCGATTCGATGCGCGAACGCCGGGGCGAAGTGAAAGCAGGGGAGGGTAGGTTACACATGTACCTCTGACGCATGAGGAAGAGGCGATCGGCATCTCCGAGGCGAGCAGCTGGGGCGATTTACTTGAACTTTGAAACGGGGTTAGCTGGCGCGGCTCGCGCGGATATCGATTTGCCGGCGAACGATTGTTTGAGCACTTTGCGGTCGCACTGTATTTTGGCCGCGGGTTTCAATCCCCCTGGGCGCGTCGTTTTATCTTCAAGCTTTCGGACGCTTTTATTTGAATGAATTGAGATAATTTATTTGCCTGATTTTATGAGCCGCTTTATTTATTGCCTCCGGGCCACTTTAACTTTGCACGCTCTTATTTACTAAAATGAGTAAACCAATTGGGGGCAATAAATTCCATTCTGTAATTGAACATAAAAAGGACTAATTAATTGTTTTCAGTTTAGCAGTATTCCGGAGTTACGGCAATTTGACGTTTCGATATTAATTACTTTTATTACTATTTTCATTGCGATGGAAATTCGCGGTATGTATGAATAAATAATTATTTCATCACGGAACGTACGTGGAATACATTAATTTTGCATGCACATTTGACGTGGGACGTGGGCGTGCAATAGTTTTCGTCAATAAAACATGAGAAACTCGTGTCAGAGCAAATCCTCCACTCATCAAACTTCCACGACTTCATATACCATTAGGAATTGATTAGACTAATAGCAGGACGTGTCGAACATAAAGAGTTATTTTGCACTGCATAACATTGAATTAATCATCGATAACGTCCAAACTTCCACTTTTGTATACTATAATCTGACGTATTCATGGTACACACAATCAGTATAAGTAAAGCCAACTGGGCAAGAAAGTTAATTCCATATCGAATTTTCGCCGACCATCTCTACCTACCCCTGCAATTGGCGATAGTCTGATATCGAGTAGCTTCAAGACACAGCCCAGGAACTCCCCGTCGTCTTATTATTTGCTCAATAGCGAGGAGTAATACACGGTTCATTTCAACCACGCTATCGCTGCTGTTCCAGCTCGTCGTATACACAACTAGCTGCTCTCGCTTTTCGAGAAACGCTGTTATTGCCGAGGTACCTCGTTTCCTCGGATGGAAAACAGCCATCTCCAGCGCTGGTGCTGGTAGGATACTATTCGGTTCGCACCCTTTGCTTGGAAATTCATTTCGTAGAAGCTGCGCACGCTTTTACGCGCCTGTAATCCTGATTATTTGTTTATTTCATTAGCGTTTGACGACTTGATCGAGAGAAGTGGAAGATTGATAGGCGTCGAAGCGCCGGGAATAAGTAGTCCTTCGAGTTTTACGATTACTTCGTTACTTCGTCGATTGTTCCAAGGGGTGGGTAATGGACAAAGCGAGTTCAAAGATAAAAGTCAACTGACTGCGACAGCGTTTTTCTTTTTATGCCGCGATGAACACTGAAAGCTTTATCAAAATACTCTCGTAAAAGTCGAAAAATACATTGTTCTGCAGCATAGAAAAAAAATACTTCTCTCATAAACCGTGTATGAAAAGAAAAAGTCCGCAGAAACTTCTATATTATTCTGCAGATGTTTGTTTAAGCAGAAACGAAGCAATTGGGTATTCATTACTAATTTATCCAATGGTGGAGAATAATGAGCTACGAAAAAGATCAAGACGGAGGAGGATGAGGTAGTTGCATGCACCCGCAGCTCGCTGTTTCTTGATGCGCAGTTTCATATGGGGAAGATTAAGACGTGGAAGCTCCAGCATACGCGGAGTATGAGGAGCGGGGGGGGGGGCGTACTGGGGTGTAGGAAACGAGTGAATACAGGCTTTAGCGGCTTCACGGTACGTATACCAGGGAGGAAACTCATCTCACTAGAAACTGTAACCACACTGAAAGCGAACACACTTGGATTTAACTTGCCGGCACCCTCCCGCGCGCTTACGTACGCCGCGCATAATGCGCCGGGAGATTCGCTCGCTGCTTCGGGAATATTCAGCCGAGCGGTTTCTTCATGAGAAAGCGGCACGTACGTTACCCCCAGACGCGCCGAGAGATTTTCTAGGATGTCCATTATTTTGATATATATTTAGCAGTGCAGTGGGCTCGTGTTTCCCTCGAGGTGTGCGAGAGACTTAATCAGTTGCACTATTAAGACTGTGAAGTGCATGATGTTATACCATTCGAAAGGATTACTGAATCTGATGAGATACGAATTAACTGAGAATTCTGGTGACAGTGAAAGTGGGATCTTTTTATTTACTTATTTCAAGATCCTTCGTCAAAATCATCTGAAAGGCATAAAACAATTTAAACAATGTATAGTTACAAATTATTTGTAATATTTTTATACTATTTGTGACGAATGTAAAAGCGTTAATATAATTTAATGATGGTTATTTTAATTAACATAAGTTTACTAGCCAATTAACCACTACTAATTACGGACATTATTCATTTCTACTGTGACTTGTTATTAAGCATCAGTGATTTAGCAAATCCTATTGTATCCGAATATCCGATGGTCTTTATGCGTAATTGATTGCTAATAAGCACATAAATTACGCACATAGTTAATTGGAATAATTTGATCAAACTGTAGTAGGAATATAATAGTAAATATAATAAAACGATAAGCAAAAGCCAAGAACATTCTAACATCTGCTAATTTCTTTTATTAGCGCGTTTTTAAAAACCTAAAAATAAAGTTTTTGAAAGTGAATTTAATAACACAGGTTAATTCTACGTACAATTCTACGTATATTGCTTTCAGAAAAATGATGAATCGAAAAGTTTTAAGCCAGCTGTTCTCAATTTGATTGTTTCTGACGTCACTATACGTGGCTAATCGTCTGTCTCTGTCGACATGTGACATGTGATTGACACACGGTAGTGGGTAGTGTAAAGACCAGAAAGACAGAGATACAGAGATATAATAAGAGAAAAGAGAATTCTTAAATTAACTAAAGACACTTTTATGTTATTAACTACTCTGTAACTTCTATGAATTCTACATTGCAGAACGTAATAATTTTAATTTTGAATACACGTCAGTAACCAAATGCACGGTTAGATTATATATTACGGATTACTATTTTTAAAAGATATTAAAGAAAAACGTTTGTAATGATCTTCTATTGATTATTGAGTATTGTTGGATGAAAAAGGAAATAAAAAATGCCGCGAGAAGCGCGGTAGATAAGCCTGGTAGATAAAGTGAGAAGTTATTTTGTGATTCACAGAAAAAAATGTGCGTTTCGATAGTGCGAAGGCAAAGCACGCGCCATTATAAAGTATGCGACTTAAAGAGAAGAACACAATTAACACCAATAGGGTCTTTCCAGTGACGTCAGGGGGAATCCCTTTGAAAGACTTTCAGGAGTGAATAACAGTTGCGATCATTTGCGATGCACGCGATTTCTGGAAAGGGAATGCAAAATGTTGAGAAATTGAAGGGAGAGTGTAAGCTGTTACATCGGAAATAAGAGCTGGAAATGGAAAGTCTGATATTTGTGAATGAAACTCGTCACTCTAAGCCTTATTAACGCTGAGTATGAGATTATTATTTCAACGGGGTTTCCTTTGTCGACTAAGATACTCTGAAAGTCCGAGAACACTTTAATATAAGACGTCGAGTTTTAATAAACAATAAGCGTAGTCTTGAAAATAATAGAGTGATTAAAATCTCTTCTTTAAAACTGGAAATAAACAAGCGCGAGTCGCGGAACAATGAAAGTAGAGGATTTTTCACAAGGAGACTCGACGGAATAAGCTAATTTAAATTTATTAATTTATGAGGTATCTAAAGCAATCACTATATAGCCTTTCACAGAATCTTTTTTAAAATGTAAACTTTACAATTTCAACATTCAAGTTTTAATGAAAGTTTTAGCTGCGAACCTTTATGTCCCATTTCATTTGCTTTCAGCAAGCCATCAGAGAGCTTTCCATTGCAGGTATTTTTTAAACTTTTAAACATTCCTAAATTTAAAAAAAAAAAAATAAAAAAATAACAGAAATATCCCCAATACTCTGGTCATTTGTTCGACGATTTACTTTTAATGTGATGTATACGCTGCAGCGGAATAATTTACGTGCAAAGGCAATTAACGACCGTTGCATTGTAAAAAGTCATTTGCAGTGTTGTGCTGTGTGATGCATTAAATTCTCCTGGTTTCTAATCAATTGACGTCAACATACTATTGCTGTAATTTTGATAAAGAAATAGCCAATAATGAGAAGATTAATGCCGCTCGTATTCGAGCTCTTATTATTTAAAGAAATAAAGTAATATTTTCATATTTTCACTCTTTGACGCTCAATACCTTCAGACGAGAAATTTTGCCAAAACTGAAAAAAGTACGTTTTTCCCATCGTTTATCTGTCAAACTTGTCAGAGCAGCAGTATAACATTGGGTGCATACAAAAAAAAAAAGAAATAAAAAGAATGCAACGATGGTATAAAGCCATACCTACGGGGAGGAATAAAAGCCAGCTGCATAGAGGCACGTACAGCGTTTATAATATATGGGCCGGCCCATATTGTGAGAAGAATAAGCGCGTGTGTACTCGTGTACCATGAGCTTCTCCGTTTCCTTTTCTACCCACCGAAAATAGAGATTGATACGAATTAGGGCTTGCCCGACGGCAAACTTACTGCGCTCGCTCGCACACACATACTGCTATAATGCAATACGTTTACACGCACATACAAAAGATTTTTTGTTGTTGTTATGTCCATATTAGATAATTTTATATTACCTGCTAACTTATACCTGGTTAAACACTTTTAACGATCACATGAAGTTATCTACAAGTGAAGTTCGATCGAAATTTTACTAGATCCTTACTCGATTGATTGAAAGCAGTAGGTATACGGAATTCGGCGACTTGACATACACGAACATTTCAACTGGTATTATGGTAAAATTTTTAATTGCAAGACTCTTTAAAGTCAAAATCTAAAATAATCCAACACAGAGTAATAAGCCAATTTCGTGGATCACGCGAGGATACACACTGACTCTTGCAAAATGAAACGGTAATCGTGTATATCGAAGGATGAATTATTCGATTGTAGAACTTCGGTAGTCAAACCAGGAAGAGGAGAGGATGCAATTAACGTGCTATTGCCGAGCTTTGCCAGGGCTGATTACGTTAAAAGTTTAAAAGCATTGGGCTTGTACACGCGTCGGAAATGAAAGTTGCATGAAAGTGCACATGTGCGCGCACCCGCCCCTCTATATCTTTGCGTGTTTATGTCTGTATTCGTATTTATGAGAGTCGATGCTTAAACGAGCCATTATTTCCTCCTTTTGCTCCGATTGCACTTTTGCGATTCACGGCTATTTTATGCTTTGTCGCCGTACTTTGTCGCGGACGTACTGCCCATATGTGATCTTTTTTACTTTTTTGGTGCTTAAGTGCAAAGAAGCTATTCTAACGGATAATGGATGATCTTTAGCTGAGAGAGAATGGGGCGATCAAAACGAAACGAAGTTTCATTCAAATTGTCGACGATTCTATATAGTGTATTTATTGGGCCGTCTTCGTCAGGACTGTAATACAATTAAAAATAATAATAATAAACAAAATAATTTCGTTAAGGAATTTATACAATGGATGGAAAATGGATGGTGGTCGAGAATGTCCTAATAAAAATTTTCATGGTCACATTAAATTTCAATGTGAAGAAGCACGTACATTTTAATTTATTTACATTGAATTTGTATGTTCAACTGCTATCTATATTACGTAAATTTTTAATTGAATTATAAATGGATAGATAAATGAAGTTACGTAAATACTATTCATTTCATTTATCAACCTCAATTTAGATACCACTGTTTCCACATTCGCCTATAATATTTAGTTATTTTCATATCTTTCCTTATTTATTCTAAGAATCGACACGTACACTATTAAATATTTTTCTGTTATTCCGTAAAACTTCGAGTAAATATTTAATTATTAGAATTTCAAAGAAACGACAGCTGCCCAAACGACAACAATTAGAGATATCAATGGGAATTATTTTCATAACTAAGGCATTATTGATTTCTTTATAGCATTGCAGTTATACCACCGCTTAGTATTTTTTTTTTTTATCTCAAAGCTCACGAAAAATAATTGAAACAAATTGCTGGCGAATAATAAAACCAGTGCATCCTTTTAAATCGAAGATTGATTTCTTTATCGAGCTCGCGAGTTCGATCTTAGTTTGAGAAAAAGTGAGCATACCAGCAGAAATTTATTCGAAGGCAAACAGTCAGATTTGAAAAAGCCCGAAGGCAGATAAAACACCTGCTCGCAGACGTTTTACAGCGCGAGTCATTATGCTTGAGAACAAATAGATCGTCTTGTCGCGTGCTCTTACCATTAGGCTCTGACGAATTTATGCAAGTGCGTCGGGCAGCACGTGATGCGAACGTGATTCACTCGTGCTTAATTGAAGAATGGCCATAACATTCATTAACGTTAATGCTTGTCGAGTTCGCTGCCTCAGAGCGCGAGAGTCAAAAGTCATGAATGAGTTTATTGTGTCTGCGACCGCTGTTATTCTCAACTTAATAATTAGGCGCTTTTCTCTTTTCTCCCATTAACTTTAAACACCGAATAATTCTACAATTTTAAACAATTTTCCTCGCATTTAAAATTTTCTTTTACACGTAGATTAGTAAAACAAATAGGACTTACAATTTAATGCCGAAACATTGTCTTCCCTTTAGAAAATAATATACTAAAAAAACTATTATATTTACAAACCTATTGCATAAAATACTGACCGTCTTTTGATGAGCGAATTCCATTATTCAAATAGTAAATTAGCTACTACTGACTAACTAATAAGGCGCAACTATAGGTAATCTATTAATTAATTTTTCTTTCAATAGTTTTTGCATGGGATCCACGTACTATGTAAATCTGAATTAGTGAAATTTTGATGTATACAGTAATACATTGCAGCTTAAAAGTATCCCACTAATTGAATTATTAGGATACTTTTCACTAGGAATATGTGACTATTCACTTAAGTTTAGTGAAATCGGAGAATTTTCACTAATTCGGATTTAGAGGGTAGGACCCACCTGATGTCCTTCAGCAGAAAATTGAATTGAACAGTATCTACAACGCCGAAACATTGCTTTGTTAGATAATTAATAGTTAATTAAATATAATTAATTTCATATTAATTAAAGCAGTTCGTCTGCTCGCAGAAGCAGGTATAATAAATCGTATCGCGCAGTACACCGCAATTACGTGGTGGTATAATTCAATTTAATAAAGCAACAGTAGCATAAAACGCAAATTGCGAGATTCATTCAATTCAATTCGCGCGATGTAGGCGCCGTAGGCGTAGATATGGGGGTATACTTTCGCCGATCTTATCAAGCGTCTACGGGGCACCCGAAGAAAACCAATTACCGCGCGAGTCGCGCGAAAAGTGACTTCGTCACGCCGCGAATTGGCTCGAATGGCCGGGCGTGTGTATACCTGAGAAAATTCCGATAGCGTATCTATTTTTAAAGCCCGCGCTCTTACGTCGGCCGCGTCGATCGGACGGCGAGCAGCGGCATGGGGGGCTTTCGCGGAGCGACCGAACGAATATCGTGTCTACTCGCACGTGACCGTTTAGGAAGCGATAACGTCTTCGGATAATCGACGAACGTAGCGCTCACACGAGGCGATTTTCTGAGGGGTTACGTGTGCGCGTATTTATCGGTGAATAGCGACGCCGCTTTAAAATTGATCTTGCGTGTGCATTGCTCACTATTGACTCTTGTCTATAGATATACAATGAATGCTTCGTTTTATACGAACCGGGCGTCGATTCTCCATTGCCTGATCTTCTCGATCTTCTACATTAACGTCAAGAATATTAGGAATTTTACGGAATTTTTCTGGAAGTTAATCCAGAAAGTTCTTTTTAAAGAATTAATTATTTATTTGTTCAAGTGTCATTTAAAAATGTCCTATTTTTGTTATCTGCAGTATTTAGCATCTGCTGAGCTGATCTTTGTAGTAATTATCTCTTAAATTCATAAACAAGACAATGCTGCAGTCGTTAACTATCCCGTTTATTTTTTCCCGTTTAATGCCGTTTAAATGTCCTTTAAATCATTATCTGGAAAGATTAGTATATTAGAAATTTCTTAGAAATAAAATGAATAAAAAATCACGATATTTCCGAATGGCCTCATAAAAAATTCTGTTTTCGTCATGTGACAAAACTGACCAGTATTGAATCAACAAGCGAGAATCGTTCCTCTGATCGAAGGAAGCGAAATATATGATCCGATTTTTTTAAATTGCATAGTGAAAGAAAAACGTCGATCCATCTTAGGTAAAGAAGCTTAGGTCAGATAAAGTATGGGGTAATTAGTAAGGAAGCAGCTGCAGCTACTGCTTATGTCCGTCGGACTTAGAACTCGATTTCGGAGTGGCGCTCCGCCCACGATGGATAAATGTCGATCCGACAGAGGTAAAGACTCAAATCAAGCGGTAAAGGAGACAAGAAAAGAGTAGAACAATTACCCTCGATTTTTAATCGAAGAAGAAGCTGGTTTAAAATTCCTTTATTGGAATTTGGCTGAGAAAAAAAAGATGGAAACAATTTTATCGTGCAACACCTGTGCAAACAAGCACTTACAATTTAACAATTAACAGCGTACTTCCAAATTCTGTTTTCACATACAATTAAATTATCATTAAATAAGGTAAACACTTCATGAAAAACACCGATAGTGTTATAACGAAGAGACACATCATCTCTATATATTTAAGAAAATGTTAAAAAAGCACGTAAAAATTAACTAAAATTTTTCATGCCCACATAAAAGCCGTCGCGTGACCAACGGACTTACTTAATTGTCGGTGGTCGCATTCACGCTTAATCGCAGTGAAGAGCGACCCATAACAAACGGCGCTCGGCAAACACACAGATTCTCACAGTATCACGTCCACCTCTTGGCTCGTGCACTCGCGACGATATAGTAATTTTGGACGGTGAAAACTCGTCGCTGAGAGAGAAAAACGACCTTGGACTGACGCGCACGTACACTCTTCCGAGTCACGCCTTTGGCTTGGCTTTTTAAAATAAATCGACTGGCCGGCCAGTAACGTGTCGCCGGTTCGTTCGTACGGACACGCATCTCCTCTCGCCTCGGCAGCGCCTTACGAGATTCGGACTTTTACTACTTGTCCGCACTCCGCTCGCTACCCTCCCTTCGGAAGAAACTTTCATCATTTGCCTCCTTCGCATTTTGAGTCTTTGGTGCGCCGATTCCACTGGAATAAGTGAATAGCGCGTGACGACTTGGATAGAACCGAGTATATAAGAAGGGCGAAATTCACGTCGACTGCAGCAAACAGCCACTGGTGAGTATTCGTTTTGATTGCGCGGGAATCTTGAAGAAGCTTCGGGGAAAAAATTTATTGCTTATTCTTCACAAGTATTTTTATTGCTTTTGCTTTTCTTCTGCACACTAGAGTTAGCGGGGGAACAGATAAAACCTGCTGAACAAACAAACCAAAGTTTCGGTCTGAAACTTCATGCTGATTTATTTTAAACGGCCTTATAACAATCGAATTTTTTACCTGCTATGAAAAATCTTCGGTGATAGTATGATATTGGAAAATTAGGTATTACAGATTTTACTGTAAGAATCGTAGACTCATCGCGAAAATTTCCAAATATTTCGCTTTATTGCTTTTCGAAGAATACTCTTGGCACTGATGTCAAAAAATTAGAAGGAAATACTAATTAAGCTATTTATTAATAAAATTATTTTCAATGTTTAGTTCATAATATTCGCATTACAAATACATCACACTTCAAGTTGATGTAATTTGAAATAAAAAATTTTTTCATACCGCTGCCATGTCGTATGTCAGCGTATGTTTTTTTCATTCGAATGACTTCAATTTGTGCAACTCTTTTTTTTTGCAAAAAAAAAAGTAAAGGAAGAGTGATGCAATGGAACAATTTACAACAACAGAACGACAGCGTTTCGTGCAAATGAAAATCACGTTATGTAAATCGTCATTGGTATTCGGAAAACACAATTAGCGGAGTGCAAGAAGCGGCTTATTAAACGGAGAAAAACACAAACAGTGCATGAAGCAGAACAAACGCCTGTGACTGGCATTAACGAAATTAACGCAATTCAAATTTAGCGCGCGACTTTCGCATCCGATCGTCCGACCAATAATAAACATAACCGACAAACGCGTCCAGATGCGTTTCCGTCAGCTCGCCTCGAATGAATTCTCCCCCTAAATCTTAAAAATAACAAGTTTGTAAAAACGCTCGGGCTTGAAGAAAAATCCAAATAAAAAAAAACTATTTTCGAACGATGGCCGAGGCGGGCTCTTCCTCGGGCGTCCCAAGTGCTCATCGGGCGTAATCTTAAAGAAAAAACTATTCTTGGCGATCAATTACTTCCTCCCGAGTTGCCGCGCGCTGCACAAAATCTAAGGCGAACAAAAGCCCGGGGCGATTTGTTCGGCTTGACCTCCCCGCGCGTTCGCCAGAACGAGGCGAGTGCGTCGCAGCGCCGCGAAGGGAGCGAGACCGATGCGGCGCTCGCTAATCGAGGCGTGCGCCTGAAAGAGACGGCAAGAGAGAAAGACCGAGAGAGAAGGAGCTCAAGAAGTTTACCGAGCATAGGCGAGAACCGCGGATTCTATTTATAAGACCCGAAGGAACTTGGCCGAGAAAGAAACTGATGAACACATGGCTCGCGTGGCTCGGCATCCTCGTTGCTTTTTGTGCACGGCGTATGTGCATTATACGCGGACTTTTGTGGACGATGCCTGCCGCTTGTTTTCGTAAAAACACTTCTGCTGTTGGGATGTGTGATCGACGACTGGAGCTCGATTCATTCATGGGAATAATAATATTTGCATTGAAAATCACTTTAAAAAATGCAATGACGAGACTTAAATTTAAACCAACAACCTTTGTTGTTTGTGGTTATAAGTAATTTTTTGGTGATTGATCATAACAACTTATCGTTTGAATTCCGAATGCGTGACTCAAACTAGTGATATACATCTCTCCTGGTGAGATGTGAACAAGTGCAGGTGAACTTGAAAAGTCCTTCAAGAGAATTTGACTCGTTTAATAATCACTCGGGTGGGTTAAAAATAGAATTTTTATTCGATTTTAAAATGTACGTACGGAAGAGATTAATATGCTAATGGGGCGGTAATATCTATGGAATTTTTATAATAATTAGGATTTTATTATACCACACATACCAAAGAAAATTAGTGCGTCAATAAAACGGAAACAACTATAAATCTCTTCTATTAATTGGTACTTAAATGTACAATCGCCACATTGAATGCTTACAGATGGTCTTTTCAAATTACTCAAATATGCATATTTAAGATATTTTCTTATATTGACGTATACAGATAATAAAATTTATCTAAAGCGATACTTAGTTGCGGCAGCTTGGCGTCAAACTTCATAACGCCTTAATATCTTATCTGTAACTTATAGTTTATCGGAAGTAAGCGAGAGCTTAAACACGGCAACATCCTCGAAACTGATTTTACTTTACGTTTGAGAGCTGTACTTCTATTTTCCACTGTGGCTTCCTATATCTATCATTTTCTTCCTCCGAGTTTTTGCCCGCACCGAAGAATGAACTTTGGTAAAATATTCTTGGTAGCAGTCCAAATTCTTAGAATAATGAAAAATCAGTACTTTTTTTTAACTCGAAGCTTCGAAATAGTTAATAATAATGATAGAGTCATGAATAATTTAATAAACAACTTATAGATAGAGTCTATCTAACTTATTATTATCGTGATGATCAAACCGGTGATAACAAATGAATCACAAAATATACAACTATATAGCATGTCTGTCAGTATCACGTCGGAAGAAAAACAAAAGAATAAGGTAGATTTTAACTTTCATTCACGTGCAAGATTACGCGCCGACAATAAATCCGCGATTGCCATTTCCTCGGTCACATTGCTGACAGATAAAACAAATGAAAAAAGGTATACAGGAGAAATATTTCCATATTTTTTTCCATATTTTCGCCTCGCCAGAGTTCTACACTCCGCGATAATTGAAGAGACAGTCTTGAATAAAACTCGGGATTAGGTCAAAGTTAAGATTTGCCTTCAAGTTTAAAGTCGCGCGCTAAAATCGTGGCCAACTGAGGCATAAAGTCGAACTTATCGAATCTACGCTAATCTGGCGATCTATAGCTACAGCGCGGAGCGTAAAATCAAACACCGATATTTCATTTCCAACGTTCCGAAAACTCGTTCGAACTTCGCCTGCGCCTGTGCGTTGACGCGAGAAACGAAAACCAAAAGAGAACAAATAATTTGTTGGTCAAGTGCAACAAAAAAAAAAAAAAAAAGAAAAGTGCGCACTTAGCCACGTCCAACCGGTTAAAGGAGTCCGCGCGCTGCAACGGAGGGAGGAGCGCTCGCTGCGGAGGATTCCCCGCAGTGCGAGCTCGGCTTGCTTCTTTTCGCACGGTCGAGCAAATTTATTTCTGCAGGAAGAGGCAAAAGAGTGGGACCGGTCTCAAAGCCACGGTGGCGCCAGTCACGTTAGCGTATATTTCGCCGTTGCAACGTGGCCGCGCGCCGGACTCTGGCTCCATTTGCTGTTTCGTTTTTAAACGGCCGCACGCGTCACTGCACACTAGCCTCATCGATTTTTCTCCTCTCGAGGAGGATTTCTTCTGCTTTGTGTTGACTGTTACGTAAATTTCCGAGTTTACACATTTTTTATGTTCTTTGGAAATTTTCTTTTTTACATACTCATTTTGTTTTGTTTTTTTTAATTCGCTTGGATTTTTTTTTTTCAATTTAATTTTTTTTCTAAATTCAAATCTCTGGCTGCTCGTAAGGATGCCACGCGAACTTGAAGAAAACGTTATTATCAGAATCATGAATATTTACCATCTTTTCATGGATTTTATAAGGTTACGAGGAAGCAAAAGATTTTAATTTCAAGCATGCCCTTCATGTTTTAATGTTTTTATTATTACTTAATGGAATTACCTAATTTTTTATGCATTCAGTGAGGATGAAGCAATGCTAAATTTTTGAAAGTCAAAATTATCTTTCAAAAATATAGATATATATATATATATATATATCGAGAGACTTATTGAAAAATTTTTTGAGGGAGTTTTTACTATTTTTTGTAGTACCGAGAGGACGCATCTTTAAAAAACTGGGATCGAATTAAGTAGTTTTATAGAAGTTGCAGTAGTTCTTACAGTAATAGTCCTGACCACTATTTAATTTTCTTTTAAAAAATAAATAAATAACTGGTCAAGAATTACTGTCACTACGTAACTACTAAAAAGTACTGATGAACTATTTAATTCCAGTAGTAAATTCGTAACTAGTTTAGAAGTATTCCAGCATAATAGTATGTCATCCAGGTAGTATGAAAAAATAGTTTTTAATTCGAAACATTTTCTCAACGCATTTAGAATAAATAATTGTATTTATGAGAAGACTCGTTGCTGTTTTTGTGTTCGTGCGCTTTCACCTTTAGCACCTGTAGGGACATAATTCAGCCTCGGCCAGTAACGATGCGAGTCCCCTGGTCTGCCACGCGAGTCGCGCTGATTAAAATTACAGGATTCAGGGTGGATTTGCGGCTACGTCGTCGCCTTTCCGAGCCCGTGGGGTGTGCGCATAATAATTTTCAAGAGACCGGCGAAATTCTAATCTACTTTTCTGACGCACGCGTTTGGCTACCTGATTTAATATTAATTTTTAAATGACTATTATATGAACACAATGCATGGCTGCATCAGTTTTTATTAATAAAGTTTGTTTAACCGAGTAACATAAAAAAACTGTAAATTGACCGCTTAAACTTTAAGTTACAGTAAGAGTTGGTAAAATGGACGTATGAGGTGAAAAGAATCAAAAAACTGTTCCATGTTTCGCATATTTCATGGTAGGTGGTTTTAGAATTCGCACGTGTCTGGTGAATTTTTCAAATTTCTCAGTATAACCAGTGTACTAAAATATTACTGATATAAGCAATATTTCCGCGCATTTTCAACGTGGATATGGTTTTATCTGATAGTTTATTAATGTGTTAATCCCGCACAGCTATTTATTTTTCATTATTTGTCCTCAAAAGGGAGAAAATTAAATTACTAATTAATAACAAATAAAATAAGAATATAAATTTTAAAAAATTATCAATTTTCATTCTACATATACTTTGCGCATTTTCATTAGCGGCACGCGTTTAAATGCTAAAAAGCACTAGGTCGGTATAAAAATAGCTATATAATTTATAGCTATTTTTAATAAACTGGACTTTTTCAGCACGGAAAATTGTGCCATTTAAAGTCCATATTTTCCTTGACTTTACTAGAACTCGAACGCTAATCATTGGATTTATAGCTGCAAACCTGGCTCCAAGCTATAAATGCGGATTTGCAATAAAACAAATTTAAAGAATAAAATTTATAGTAAATTAAAGGATGTCATTCTTTTGGTCGTAACTTTTTTCTATGCGCATGTAAATATAAATAAATCGGATGTGTTAAAATCATTAAATTTTATTGGAATTCTGAATTTTTCCACGAATCTATCGTCAGTTTCGATATTTGTAAATTGCAATATTACATTTTATGCAGTGATAATTAATCGAATCGCATTCACTTTGTACACATTGTACATTTTGCGTCCTTTTCAGTTCGCGGACATACGGTAAAAAATTTTATTAGGAAATTTGCAGCGGGATTTACCAAGTTTCCGCCTAAAGAAGGGTTACACCGGTAAAACTCGGGACAAAAAGCGAACGAGCGCGGATCTTTCCGCAAGGTGTTTGTTATGCAAATTCTTGCCTACTCTGTTCTTTAGGCATGCAGCTATTAACCTTCCGAGCGCATATGTCCGGGGAGTGCATTAACGCCATTGAACGCATTACTTTTGCGTCTGAACGGCGCGTAACTGCGAGCAACTTTGTTCGTGCAATAAACTTTTTTTTCTTTAAAGCGATGTTTTCTTGTTTTGCAACGCGCACCGCGGAATCTCCGACACGATCACCAGTCGACTATCAAATAAATAGATGCGCGCCAAAGATAAACGCGTTACGAAGCAGCGAGTACAATAGGAAAATGCAGTGGACTCCGATAGCAATGGATTCAATTAAAAATTGATTCGAATGCAAGATATGTGAAATGCTGTTGGATGCTACTTTTATTGTAGCGGTCGAGTGATTAATCGCTTGCATTACCAATATGCGCGTTAATGAGCGTGCACGCGTGAAAGAAAAATATTTTCTTTTTATGTACGTCGAAGCGCGTTTGAGGCATTAACGTTGCGCTTTCCTCATTCTGTGAATCGCGAGTAAATATATATACATGATTTTATTCGATATTCGCGTGACTCACGGTCACATTGCCCGCGCGAAAGTCGATTACGCATCTGTAGATTATTTCACTTCCAAAAAGGGCAACGATGGCGCGAAAGAATTTTGCACGGTGTTCTTAGAATGTTACTTTCCGCGTCGCGTAATTTTTTTCCGCAGGATGCAAGCAATTTTCGTTTAATAACTTAATTCTCTTATTTGTAGAGGGCAAAGAATGAAAACATTTGTGCGAACATTCGCCATTGTATATTTGATTAAATTAATAGAGGCATCGTTTTAAACTAAACGAAACAATGCTGTCAAAATATATTGTATATGCGGCTTACACAAGATCAGGGAAAATATGATTTACCTTCATCTTGTTCACAACTCGATAAAAAGAATGCTGGTCTTGCCTCGACTCCAGTCTTAATTGACGATACAATACAAAACAAAATCGAGATTTTTTTTTAGTTTTCTGGAAGATCTAAGACGAAGATTTTGCAAAAAACATTGATCCAAGAATCTTACTTTGATGAAGTTCTCGAAAATCCAATTAAAATTGATCTTCTTTCCAAAATATTTTGCTAGTCTTGTATTGACTGACAATGCCAGACAAGACAACATCGAGATTTTTCTAAAGTCTTATAGAAGCTCTAAAATATAGCAAGTTACTACAGACGGCATCGCAACGAGTGCATAAAACAAAAAGGCACTAAAAATTGTCTTCCATCGCGTGAGGAATTACGACCTCCTCGATCTTCTTTTTAGCCGTCTGTTTCCGAGGCGTCGCTCCCGGGAGCATCCACCGGGATGTTCTGCGAAGTTTTCAGCGGCGCCGGGGTCCAGATTAATGGCTCGATGTTTTTCAGCGGCGCACCAGCCCGTGAAATATCTTGGAAATAAACTATCTGTTGATCTGCGCCCTCTCATTTCTTCCCAATAATGGTTAATGGTTAATATCCGCGTATCAGCCGTCAGTGCGTCCAAATCCCCGGGAAATTCGTGGAAAACCGCACGAAGGCAGGGATAATGGAAAGCCGCGTTTTCCGATTTATCAAGACGCCAAGAGATTTTAGGTACTGTTATCGGCGCGCGAACTTTGATGAGTTAAAAGCTAATAGCTTGGATTTGATCAAGGGCGTATAAAATGTATTACGCTCGTGTAGCGAACATTATTTTTTAATGCAGGAGGCATAAAATGCTTTTTTACTATACGATAAATAAAAATTTTTTGTGAGTTTATCGAGAAAATTGACTATTTTTTTTTTATCATAAATTGACGAATCACCAGAAAATTCATCATATTCTGAGCAATTTAAGGTTAATTTTTTACAACGAATTGAGGAACTTTTAGCTGATATTTTTTCAATCGATCGTTTTCTTAAATAATTGGTAATTTCAGCACGTATTGATGATTATACTCTAAAAGCATTGAATTGAAAAGAAAAATTGATAATCGAAATTTACCCATTATGGAATATGCAAATGCACTTACAATTAGTAAGTGAAGTAATATCCATTTAGTATGTCTGAGCGCAAGTTTGTGACGTAAGCGACTGAGCGAATAAAGACTCGATTTTTTTTCTTTACTAATAAATTTTCCAATTCTATACTATTTTCTATAAAAAACAATTTTCGATTAATTCTCAATAATAAAAATCTTATTTTAATAATAATATAAAATAAATTCATTTACCACAAATTCTTTGAAAGCTATATAGTTTATTTTTAAGAGTCAAAAAGTAACAAAAAAAAAATCGAAAAATCGATTAAAAATCCCGCTCGAAAGTCAGAATGGTATGTCTTTTCACAAGCGCATAAATTAATCGTGTATATTCCTGCTCCATATCCGCGCTTAAACTGTGAGTGCATATACGTGCCGCGAGAGATCGACCTTAATGAGGAAGGCGCGTGACTCACGAAGACGGACGTGGAACAAGTCAGCCGCGAAGTTCGCGCGATTCTTTTTTATCCCCGCCGCACTGGACAGGTGTAGCGGGCGTCGCGCGGGAAATTTAACGCGCGCGGAGAAACTCGACAAATAGAAAAACAGCGAGAAACGAACGGCGATGCGCGAGCGACGTCAAACTTGCTGGATTATAATGAATAAAGTTTTGCGGCCGCGGACGCGCCAAGGTCCATTTTCTCTTTTTTCCTCGGCTCGGGTGTACTCGCGTCGGCTTCGGTCAATGGCCTGCCCAATTTTTTTTTTTTTTTTTTTTTTGTCTATTACACGAGAGCGGAAACGTTGGAAAAAGACAATTGATTAGGCTTAATTAATTAGTTGGAGTGTGTAAGGGGATGTTGAAGAAATTTTTTTTCATTTTTAAATTGAGGAAATTAAGTGAGGATTATTACAGGAGTAAGTGGATTTATTTATTTGGTCTTTGCAGTGGTTATTTTTGTACGTAAGGAAATCAGGTATTTGTAGGAAGTTTGTATATAATATGATTCAAAAACATAAAAGATTGTGAAAATCAAGGATATCGTTTGATCCATCGAGAATGTTTTTTTATTGGATATACAATCTCCTTGACGTGTTGTTGTAAGATACAATATTTGTAAAATTTTACGTTTGAAAAGGTGTTGATTATGCATACATCGTTTTAATGCTATTGCTTATCTTGGGCACATATGAAAATACAAATCAATAGTGGAAAATTACCTTTTTACGTTAATTTGTGACCTTCGATTCTGATCCCCAACATACTAATTCGTAAGTGTAAGTAAATATTTATAAATAAAATAAGATTTTCGAAATAATAGTCTTTTATTAAAAACTTTAATATAATAAAAACATTCAACCAATCAAATAGTCAATCAAATATAAAAGAAAAATTTAATTAAAAAGAAGTTTAAGTTGTTCAATAATAGTAAATAAAAAATATTGCGTAATTCCATTGCAAGTGTTTCAAAATGTGTCAAAACTGTAATATGAATCGATAAAATAAAAGCAGTGCAATTAACAAAGTAAAGAACATTTAAAAAACTTCTCACGTATAAATTACTTTTCTTGTTTTAAGAGCTCAAATTTATGCTCTTTACATATCGTTTATTAGCATTTGAATAACGAGCGCCAGAGTCTCCTAATCGGTAATTTTCCTGAATTCACCTGAACTTAATCCAACGATATTCGTGCAATTAAGAGTATACAATCTGCATTTCTTCGAACGTGAATAAACATTACGCCGACAAAATAAAAATTACGCACTTTTCCCACATTTGCGCGAATAAAAAAATTAATAAGGAGATTTGCAACCAGAGTTGAAACCTGAAAAAAATAGACATTTTCATAAACGAGTCTTGAATTTACTAAACATACTTATACTTCGAATTTTATTTTAAACCTATTGTAATAAAAAATCTAGTCAAAGTTACCGAATTTTTTGTAAAAATAACTAAAATATTTACACATAACAAATTTAGGTCTCACTCATGAAAATATCTATTTAATTCAGATTTGAACCCTGAGTGGTCCCCTTAGATTAATCCGATAAAAGTCCGCTATCAAAAACACAAAGTAGTCAGATAAGGTGCTGAAAAGCTTTCGCGTAATTTGCGGAGTCGCAAAAGTTCAACACTTTCGGCTACTAATACACGAAACGGTCTGATAATAATGCAAGTCCTCCTTCCGCCCGAAGAATCCCGCAGGGGTTCCTGCGGCGTTTCACCCCCTCCCTCTCCCCCTCAGCCTCTCCTACGCCCAGGTACTCGCGTCGTTCATTTCTACCTCACCTCCGACCCCTTTCCGGGCAAACGAACTATAATTTGCTCGGCGATGCGCGCGAGGGAAGCAGAAATTTGCATTTCAAAAGCCAAGAGACGGAAAGTCTCGTATGAGTCTTAAGCGCATGAACGTTAGTGCAATCTTGTTCGATTTCTCTGTCGCTGAAAATGAAAAAAAAAAACTTATCTTATACTTTTTCTCAGGTTCATTTATTTTACTTGTACTGCAGTTCGTTATGTAAAGTGTAACGACGATTTTTCAAATTTGCATTGCCTAATAGGATTGGCAAAAGCCACGCCACGAACGGAGATTTTCATGTAAAAATCAAGGGAGAATTTAATTTACTCTCAAAAAAAATATTTTTTCATTTGAAAGGTTGGTGCTTGATTCTTAGAACGGATTTTTTAAATTAATTTTCTAATTTATTCTACCTGAACATCGAAATAGAATTTAAAGGTTCGTGGCCTCGCGAATGGTGGATAAGTCTATCTCTCCAGAGTCGACATTTTCTTTCCAAAGACAAGGACCTCGCAGCAGACAGCATAGGAACTGTACCGTGAACGATTGCCGACATGGTGGAAATGGGAATGATTAAAAATCCAATAAAGTAAACGAAAAAATTTCTAAAATTATTGCTCATTCGTAATTTAATGGCCAACCGAAGTTCTGTAAGAAGCACGAATAAAATTCTCTATACGCAAATAGTTTTCCCTGGAAAAATCAGGCGGAGTAATGCGAAACTTGTTAATGATTAAGTGCATCTATTAACAACTCCGGGCGTCTCCCGGTACTTTTTTCCGGCTCCACGGCCACTCTAGTTTTCTTTTTCATTCCGCCATCCATCGCCTCGGTTTTTTCTTTTGCCAGCGCCCCGCGAAACTTGCTCACCGGATTTTCCGGGAGCGCGCTTAGGAGGTTCTTAAGTAAATCGAATTTCGCGCCGGGAACGTCGCTCAAGACGCGGCAATTCCCGCAGTAAGGAGTTCTGGCAGTTTCGTAATTAATTACACGCCTCCTTTTCTGAAAATACTTTTCTCCCGCGGCGCCCCAGCATCGCTCGTGCTGGCGCATTTATTTTTTAAATTGAAACGATTGCGCTCATAGCCGCAATATATATAACGCACTGGACCGTCCCGTGCGCCGTAGCAATTGTGTCGCCGTGCTTGAGGGACTATAAAATTTTGTCGACTTGTTTAACGGATAACGCACTTCATTTACTCAAATTGATATTAATGAGTTTTAAAAGAAAAGAATATAGCAGATATGCTATACGAACATAAAATTTATTAGAATTTGAGCAGTAACCTCATCAATTTCCTACCCAGGGCAGTCGGCAATAGACATTCTCTTTTTTTTTTTTATCGAAAATACCCTTTTCGATTAAAGCAATTTATCCTGCACTTCCAACACGCACGCCATACAAGTCATCCCGCGAAAAAGTGACAAACACGTTGACTGTTGACGTTCCCCTTTTTCGCGTGCGCTTCCGGAGCAAAAAAAAAAAGTAAAAAGCCGCATTAGAGCGACAGTAACGATGAGCCATAAGCGCCAAATGAATGTATCGCGGGATGGAAAAAAAGCCGCGTGGGTGCAGAAATTTTTGGAAAAAGGTTTATTTCCCTCTCGACAGAGATTTCCACTCTTTTTTTGCGCCCAATGGATGGGGAGAAGGGGGAGTCTATCTATCGATCGGTCAGCCGAGAAGGGACGGGAAAATGGATTTTTTCCACGTTAATTGCCCTTAACGGCGCCCGAGTAATCCGGCGGGCTGGGGCCGAGCGCGTGTCCGGATATTGCCGCGTCGATACAATCAATTGAAATGCAAACACGCGAGTGCGAATGGCCAAGGAGGATGCGGTGGAGTTTTATAGCTGAATTTCAGAGGCAGATACATCGAGTTTTCTGCCGGCGCCCGAAAAAAAGGTAAAATATTTACTTTGACATAGCCCAATTTAATCTCACGTCGCTTCCTTTCTTTTTACAGAGCCAATCGTTTTCGAATTATTTTCGCTTCTCTCTCTCTCTCTCTCTCTCTTCTCTCTTCTCTCTTTTACGTTAAAGCGTTGCGATGAGTTTTGCATTGATTGTTTGGTCGTTTATTTTTAGCTTCACTTAAAATTTATATATATATTTTTTTGAGACTTCTATCCTTTCAACCAGCTGCGGCTAAAATTATTGTTACGACATTTTTACGAGAACAACTTTCTTACTTATCAAGGGTGCTGCCAGCACTAAATCGATGATCGTTAAATCTTTTGATTTTTTATTAGATAACATTTAATCTATATTGTAGCAACACTTAACAGCGAGTTAGAACGGCTGTTAACTAATTCAAGTAATTAATTTTTTATTCTCTCACTTCCTTATATGTGATTCTCTGTGGATTAATTATTAGATCGGGTCATGAACCCTTAGATTTATTCGATTATACATTTTCGTCATGCCTGGAGTAACAAAAATAACAATGTTTAGGGAATTCCAATTAAAATCCTAATTTCCTTATTTGCTTGCGTCACAAAAAGAAAGGATTAGGTACTGTATTTGATTAATATAAATTTAGAAATTTAATCTTGATTTTTTTGCACTTGAAGAATCCGAGCGAATTAATTAGTAAAAAATACTAATGAAGATAAAATGAATTTGTTTAATTAATAGATTAAGATCTTGATAATCTTGATTCGTATAATCTTACCGATCATACGGTGAATTACAGGTAAACAGTACCGAAAAATAAAAGGAAAAAAGGATTGAAAAATACATTAAATAAGACCAAAACAATTTTTAATTTATTATTGAGAAATACAGAGCGCTAGTAATAATTATATAAATATCGTGACGGTGAGTAATTTTAACTACCTTCACAAAGTATTGCAAGTAGTAAACCAATGTTATTAACTCTTGAAGGATCTGGTTTAGCAGTAATACTTCATTCAGTGAAATCTTAACACTTCCAAGAAGTGAAATCGTGCAATACCGATGACGAGACCGAATTCTATCGTATTTTTGCACGTTTGCAATACTCTTTTTATGGATACTCCAAGTTCTATCGAAATCAACTTAAACTCCCGGGAAATAATTTTATCGAGAGCCTATAACAGAAATCCACTGTGCGAATAATTCACAGTAATTAAAACAGCGAAGTGTAATCCTGTGCAAAATTTTGTACAAGGATATAAAATACAATTTATTTATTTCGCGGACTCAATTAATTCTCGCAACATATTATATGATTTATAAAATTTTACACGCTAAATGGTATACACGAAAAGTAATCAAAAATCAACTTATTCAAGCAAATCATACAGTCAATGACTTTAGCGCCGCTGAAATGCTATAAAATCCAGCGTCGTTACTTTAGAGCAACATTCCATTGCCTCTTTTAAGCGATTGACCGTAGAATGAAATTCAACATTTGAAAGGAATGTATTTTCCTGTAGAACCCGGAAATTTCTCAAGTTACGTTTGAGTAATCTTCGGTATTGAAAAAAGTTTTAACATCTATTCTTTCTATTAAATTACTTATACAATTTTAAAAATAAGTATAAAATAGATCATCAGAGTATATACAGTCCAGATTCCATAATGACCAACCGAAGAGGCTTTCAAACCTCTTACTCCTACAATCGTCAAGTCTTAAGTAAATAATGGGTACAATCGTTTCGAAATTAAATTACTATTGAAATTATGCAACTCGACAGTAGTCACTTTCGTAAGGACTATTAAAATAACAGAATAAAAGCACGCGAAGCGCGAATCTCTCAAACTATCAGGTATCCACAGACAGACTTTTGACGAGACACTAATAAATAGGTCGATCTAAGACTACTATAAATGACGTCAAAAAGCCAAGTCAGCAAACTCGCAGGAATCAAGCAGCGCAATCTGGAGTGTTTCGGCCGTCAACGGCGAGTGTAAAATTAAATCGTGATGTAAAGGAGTTAGGCCCCGACGAAGATGGCGAGCGGCGATAAGGCGGCGCTGCCACCGGGTGTATCGGCCGGCCGATTAGCCGTTCAAAGGAACGCGACTGTCACAAGTGGGCGCGCTTTACGCTCGGCCTGCAGCGGCGTATCGATTGGCCGCTAATCACTATCGGCTGTCCGCGAGCGGCGACTCTCACCTTGCGTCGCCTTGCAGTGACTTTGCGAGCGCCGCGGCGCCCGGCCGACCAGCGACTACAGCCCGAACGATGGACAATCGTGGTCCCAAAGACCGAGACCGGCAGCGTGAGTATACGAGCAGATTTTCGTCTCAGATGGTAGGGGGTATTATCCGTGCAGTGTTTTGATAATTTTCTTCTTGGTCGGATTTATATGCACGATGCCTTTGAGAGTCGTTAACGGCGCTAATTATAATAGTTTGGCAGGTAAATTGCGATTTGTACGTGGGACAGTTTTACTGAAGTTACGATTTTCGGATGACGTGTATGTAGATATAAAAGTTTTATCCAATTAAACTCATTAGTCTAAATGCACGGGTGTATATACCATATATAATTTTACAGATCTGTGTATTTATAGCTGGCGAAGCATAAACATAAAATATATGCTATACGCGGCGCATGTATTTTCGCAATAAACATTTTAATTTTATAACTGCACATAATAAATTACGTAATTTAACGGCAGTATATTATTTATTTTTGCTTACGTTGGACATTTTATGGGAAACCTATAATCTATTTTTCACTTATCTAGGCGTAATAGATCTCAAAGCTCTTATTGCATGTATGCGTGTATATAACAACTGATTACTAATCATAAACTGTCAACGGTAGTCAATGGTAACCAGAACAATAGTTGTATTACATTTTTTTATTTTAACAAAAGAAAAAGAAGCATAAAACATATTGAAAGTAACAGGAAATAGGAGCATTAATTCTCCAGAGGCAACATTTCGCAGACGGACGATCGCAAACGAACCAAATGATAACAACTATTTGTTACGCCGTCACTCAGACGATGTAACTTCTATTGTTGCTAAAAAAAAAATAACAGTTATGTTCAAAGCATACACCAATTTTCGCACGTGTCTCTTTTTTTTTTCTTTTAAATTTTATGTACTACAATAATTAATTATCGTCACTTCAAAAGCAAAAAGGAGAACAAAAAACAGTTCTGTGATTGTCCACTTCCTGTATCCTCGCGAGTACATCCTCCCTCCTCCTGAAGTACAAAATAAATCAATTATCGTTGATTAGCATATTAAATATAACGCCAGCCACATTACAAGAGCAAAATAATAAATAACGAATGCTAATTAATGAATAATCGCTTTCACGTTCTAAAGCGCATGCCGATTTAACGTCTCCACCGTTGCACGGCCGGTGACATTATTTATCCTCACATGGGGTCTATTTATAGAAACTGAAACTCGCGCGGCGCCTTAATTAATTCGACGTCTTTAACGCGCAGCGCGCGCCTCTCCTTTTAACGGGCAGCGGGGATATTAAAAATATATTAGCATTAAATTACGCGCAAGTATCGGAGGCGGACTGTAAAAGTAAAAGAGGAGGTGTGTGTACGCGACGTTGCTCCCGTCGAAGCCGGCACCGGTTTTATCTTCCCGCCGCGTTCAATTAAATCTTTTAGCCGAGGAAAAAAAAAATAATCGCCGCAGAGCCTTGAGGAACAATTGCCGCGTTATTTTTACCGCGAAAATACGATGGGCGCGTACCACGTGCTTCGACGCCGGGGTAAACAAGCGGCGCTTACAAAAGAGGTGAAAAAATTCTCACGAGAAGTGCAATAATTGATACTGCACTACACTTGCACTGGGCATTGATCCGCCTCGAGTTCATCGATACTCGCAGTGTTTCTAATGCCGTAAGAATTAGGCATGGCACATATTTTATTTTTTATTTTTTATGCGATTTTAGAGTTGTTCGTGGAATATGTCAATAATATTAATAATAATTAAAATAATTAATGCACGTAATGAAATTAAATTATTTTACATTATTTTGAGGTATTTTATTAGTGCAAATATTTATCAGGTTATAATAAAACAGCGTATTATTTTATTTAAATTGGTGAGAAATCCGATGCATTTTTCTTTATTTCAAAAGACCTTCAGGTACAGATATATCTAATCTGGAGAGAATTTGAAGATATAAAGAAATAAGCAGTCGTAATCAAGTTTCTGATTAATTAGTCACCAGCTGACAAGCAACTATATAATTAAAAACTTTTAGTCCGAATAAAATTGTTGTTTATCCAAGAGGCAAGTCTTTTGCAACGATTGAGGTATGTAAATAATTAAGAATTCACACTGATAATTTAAAATATAAATAAGTACAACCTCGAAGGTGACTAATTCAAATGAAAATAATAATATTGTTGCTTACAATAACACTCGGTCATTTTCTTAAATAATATTTTTCATTCAGAGTAGTTTTTTTTTTTCAAGAAAAAAATTAAAAAGGTTGCGGATATCTCTTCGGTACTTCTAAATAATACAAGTGCGCGTGGACGATTTAAATAAAAAAGGATAAATTATGTTTAAACAATGGCACAAAAATAACAGCATTAAATGGCGCTCAAAAGAGAGAAATAAATAGCTGCGCAAAGCACGGAAGGAATTGCCAGTATATATATTAATGGCGAAAGATGTTCCGGGGCCTGGCGAAAAACGAGAAAGAGGCGCGAAGAGGGAAGAAAAAGAACGGCTTCTCTCGCGGGCTCGTAATGGTTTATTTATAGAAATCGGTTTTTATTTAAAGCGCCGAGAAGACCGGTCACGTATAAAATATACCTTATGGCCATTGCAACGAAACTTGGAAAATAAAAAGATTGTTTAAATTTTAAATAAATTTTTAAGACAAAAAATTACTGCGCGAAGAGCTGACCAGTCTGTTTTGAAATAGCTAAAAAATATTTTCAAAAGGATTCACTTCTGCGCAATACGACTTGCGACTTAATTTTGTATATTCTAAACTTGTAAACGAGTGGAAGCCATAAATTTGCAAAATAAAATTAAATAAAATAAAAACATACTCACGGATGTTACCCATTACACTGTAAAGTAAATATCTTAAAAATTATCATCTATTTGGGAATGCGACCACAGACTAAACTAGTAATTTTTGCTACACGCATAGGATTATTTCCAGTAGTGTCCAGTAAAATTTACTTTATTTATGGCAAATTTTTAAAATACTCATTTCGCTGCACATTATTTAGTAAAACAATAAAGTCCGCAGTGGAGATATTATCGAAGAGCGCGTCATCGAAAGCCGAGCCACCTCCATATCAAATCATCCAGTTAAAAAACGCGAGCGGCTAAGCTAAGTTTCGCGTTTCGAGCAGAACTCGCGAAAGTGAGCGAGCAATTAGGACATCCGCCGGTGGGTTCGCCGAAGTTCGCCGCGGCGAACTGGATCCGCCCGCCTCCCGGGCAACTCCACTATCCCGGCCGTATCTCATCTGTTGCAGCTGGCCGATTCGGTGGGAATCAGCGTCGCCTCCCCTTCGCCCCCTCCTTTTGGCTCGCGCGCACGCGATGACGACTGTTGGACACACGAGCCGCGCGCACGATACATCCGATCGATCCGCGGCCGGCCAAGTCGTTACCGAGCCGACGGCTGGACTTTGCACGCCGCGTGATCCTTACGAGTACTCTTCGAGTGGCCGAGCTGATGACCCTTGCCTTATACACGCAGCTCGTGCCCATTCACAGTTCGTCTGATGATTGATCGTATAAATTTTACGCTTCTTCGTTGAAATTGAAAAATAAATTTGAAATGTTGAAATCTGGGTTTGTTAAATTACGTTACATAATGTCGTAATGAATTGCAAAGTATAGTGGAAGTAGTATTGTTTGAAATGGAAAACTTGATTTTCGCATTTGTTTTTGTGTCAACGAACGATTGTATAATATGAATCATACAATATCTAGTCACCTCTAATCATTATTCAAGTTAAAGTTACGTTGGAGCAGTGTCGTTTTATGCATGCATTTTTTTTAATATCGTGCGTTTCTTACGTTCGAATATGAAGCATTGATTAATTACTTAGGATACATTATTTTTAAAAAAAGTTAATCATTTGCATATTTGATATTGAGATAAAAGATACAATATAACTTTTACAAACTACAACTTTTTCTACCACATAAAAATTCATAAACAAAGTTCACGGCAAATTCGTATGAACAAGTAATAACTTTTTGCGTCAACTCCCGTGCAAACAGCATTGCCAAACATTTTTCATACAAACTTGAAAGTGCAGAACTCCTATTAAAAAGGTAAACATAAATAATTGAGGTACAATATAAAAGTTAGAACAAATATTTGACCATTTGCCATCCGCAAACTCTTCCCTTTAAACGTACTTTTAGCAACCACTTGTTTAAAAAAAAAAAAAAAAAAAAAAAAACATTAAGATCTGAATGAACGTAAAAAAACGTGTTAGTGAATAAAGTGCGCAAGCGAGTGTGTTCAACCGTTTCATCATTCATACCTTCATTAACAGTTTTTTCTATACGAATCTTCTCCGAGGCAAAATCTACCCAGCATCCGATGTGTTTTACATCAAATTCCATCTTATGCGAGATTTTTGGTGTATAGCTTTTACGATATCGACTGTTTGCCGAAAGGCTGATGCATGTACACTTTTTGCTTGACGTCACGATAATACGTTTATTAATTAAGGATACGGAAATTAATTATGTCGCGCGCAAGAGCTTAGTGTCGAATAGTCTGCTTTGTGCAATGTTCATTTCGCAAATGCGATTATACCCCCCATATCCCCTACTTCAATATTTTTCATTTGTCCGTAAGACTTTCGTAAGTGATTAAAATTAATGTTAGTTTATTGAGATTTTATCTTTTTATTTATTGAACCAAATCATTTACGAAGTAAATTTTATAGGAAGTAAATATGTTTCTTACAGAAAAAAAACCATATATCAAGGAAAAAAACTTTCAGTAAGGTTGTGGTTTTATTATAGTTCGAATGAAAAATTTAAATTTGTTGTCAACCTGCAGTTAAACTACACGCGGCTTTTTCTGATTAAAACTAAAAACTTTAAAAACTAAACTTGAATCTAAAAGAAAAATATAATGTAATAATGATTTCGATAGTGTTTACAAAATTAACAATTTATATTTCTATGTATCACGTTTTTATGAAGTCGTATCGAATTCGTTAGGTTTCGAAATAGATTAGTTATCAATAAGCTATAATAAAAAATTTCGACGGGCTAATTTTAAACATTTGCTTCAGTCCGCGTGACAAAAAGTCTGCGAGTGTAGCATTAAATATAAAACTAATAAGTGTGCAGTTACATTATCGGCACTCGATTTTATCGCACCTTCGCACAGTTACATAATCCTCAAAGGCATTTATGCGAGAGAGAACATAATGACGTTGATTTGATCCGTGAAATTTGCGCAATATAACGCTCCGACACACAACATCAATGAAGTTTCATTTTATCATTTACTACCGATCCCTTTCCTCTCCTTTAACGCAAGGTGTTCACGGCCAGATGACAATTATAAATATCGAGACTTTATATTCGTTATCGTTACGTGCACAAAAATTCTTTGTGATTTATATTGTGATTGATGCTCGATCTAACATGTCAATTTCGAAAGTTCAAATTGCGATTTTATGTCTCTGGAAAATTGAGCCATTTTTCGTCACATTTAAATTAGCAGAAAGTTATCGTCTCTATACATGTACTGATAAAGTGATTGATTATTTTTGAAATTCATATGTTCTATTAAAATCCAAATGTCAAAATATCGTGAAATTTCCTCACGTCGAATCATTAAATTGAAAACAAAACTATAAAATTTGAAAAAATCGTAACATCACCTAAACGCATAAGCCGAAGTAGTGCAATTTTCTAGCATCACTATGATAAAAAGCAATTCTCTCTCTCTCTCTAAATTACATTTATCGTGACCCTGTCTAGACCAGAAATTGTGACTACCTCTCTAGTTTTTATCTGCAATTGTGTACGATCGCTATTCGTCTACATTTAAATTTCGTGTTACTGTACGCATTTAAATGCAAATCTTGCGTTTACATTTTACATTTACTGAATATCTTAAAGGCACCTTAAACTTCACTGAACTTACTAAACAGAAAAATTAGAATTATTTTAATATTAGAAGAGTATAAATAAATTTTTGAAAAAAATGAGCAAAGGTATTAATTAATCTCTATAAATTAATATTTATATCTCTATAAATTAAATTAATTAATCTCTATAGAAACTCTGGTCCAACAGATTGATTACGATTAATAATGGATGTCACTACACTTTTATAATATTACACGTTAATTTTACTAATTTTTCACGTGTATTTCATAAAAACGGATTTATTTTTAAGTGTAAGCTTCCCTTAACCGACAGTTTGTAATGCATCTCGCGCTCATTTACGCTTACGCACTAAAATCTCTACGAAGCATTTTACGACTATAACCGTCCCCGACATCCAGGAAAACAATAAACACAGTCGGACAGAGGAGGGGCAGAGAAAGAGTGGTTAGAGGAGGGTGGGAGGGGTAAAAACCGAGAACGGGCTACCTGTGTCTTCCCGCAGCAGCCTCCGCTCCCGACACCTGTTTGCTCGAGCTATTTTCGGCCGCGCGCTCGGCAGAATCCCGCCCTACGGCCCCTGGCGCGCGACCGCATCGTGTTTATACACCCGGTAATCGTTCATCAAGCCCCCGCGGTTTTAGCGGTGAACCCGCGCGCGCATAACTGCGCGGCGCGGGCGCCTCTGAAAAACGCGGATCGATAAAGCGCCGAATGAAATCGCGCGACGAATGGATTACGCGGGCCTCGCGAGCGAGGTGTGCGCGCTTTGCCCGCGGCAATTGCACGGCAATTTCCGCGCGGCCACGGCGGTAAAGGTTACGCAGCAGCGAGGCCTGATTTAATTACCAGCGCCGCGAGAGCCTCGGACAATTTGTAATATCGTGTGACAGGTGGAATGGGGGAAGGCTCGAAATTTCAGCGCCGACTGCGCGACTGCGGGATGCCTGTGAAGAAAATGTTTGCGCGATGTTTGCATTCGTTGCGAGATTTTTTTTCTTTTCTGTTTTTATTTTATTCATTGATTTGTTTATTAAACATCGCATCGGCTTAATGGCCCTTTACAATAGGCTCATGTGTAATACTGAAAGAATGGAATTGATTGGTGGCAGAAGGTAAATTAAAAAGATACCGTGAAAGAGCGCAGCGCATTCTTCGACGCTCCAATTCGAGCAATATTTAACTTTAGACGATCGGATGTAGAATGAAACTCAATGTTAAATGTAAACGTATAAGATTCTTGATCTTCGGTGCCTTTTAGACAGTAAGCTTGGGCTCTAAAAAGAACAAAAAATTATATTTTGACAATATTTTTTAACAAAATTATTAATAACAAATTGAATTAAAAAAAAAAATTACATGCAAGTATAAACATCAATCAAATTATTCTAGCGAGTTTTCTTTTCATTTAAAAAAAAAAGCTACAGTGCACGAAGTGTTTCATAAGACACTGAGCTCGTGATGTAACAACGCCAAATGGTATTTTGCGTACGTGTCGTTGAACCTCCGATCGTTCGGCATAGGTGCTGCAAACGTGCCTAATTGCAATCGCGCGCAAAATAATCTTTCGAAAGAATTTTTTTTTTCGCTTAAGTACAGGTTTCGTCGGACATGAAATTCGCAACAATAATACGGAATTCTCTAAAGACTCTGCAATAGAGAACTAAGCGGTCACATGTAAGGTTAACACGGACTAATTAACCAATCAAATCCACAAACGATCAATATTATATATATAGGGAGGTGTATGCACTCCAGTGGCTATGTTTGTCTTTTGCAGCTACGTATATATACAGCCTTAAGCAGCCTGACCTTACACTACGCGCTTGATGCATTACCGCCAGGTATTGTTTACAGTCCCTGAGCGTCTTACACAAGCGCGCCTATTACTACTACTGATCTACTTATTCAATCCAATTTTTCAAACTTAACCCGCGCGTCTCCCGGGAAGCCCCACAAAAGCTCGACGTCCTTCAAATAAAAGAAAAAAATACGATCACAAATTTTCAAAAATACTCGAGAATAAAATACATAAATTTAAATGTATATACAGGAAGCTAATTAGGAGAGCACCAGAAAGTTTTATATATTTTAGAAGTTTCAACTGACAACGAAACAACCAATATATTATTCCTGAAAAAAATAAAAACATCGGCCAACAGGATCTAAAATCCCGACTCCCTTAATTTTCAAACATAAAAAAAAGCTCCCCCGAAAAAAAAGTCCATCAAGCCCCGATATCGCCGCGATCGACGCGGAACCCTTGACCTTCCCCGGGTGCGGCCGGCGTTCCCCGCCTGCCACATAGAAACTTCGGGAACTCTCTCTTTCTCTCTTTTCTCGGGTGCCTCGCACGCCGGCTGGTACACGGCCGGCAGAACAGGTCCTCTCGCGGGTTCGCGCGGACACGCTCGCCGGGGGCCGCTCGCGAGCGCGCGCCTTTCTCTCTCTCCCCGCGCGGGGCCGCTCTCTTTCGCCCGCGACGCATCACCGCGCGTAGAGCAGTCCGCGGCCGCTCCTGCCGAGATCGCGGCCTTCCCTCGTGCAGTTCACCGAGTCTGCGCAGACAAAGAGTCAGCTGGAACGCGTGCGCGAGAGGTGAGTGTGCACACCACGGCTTGATCGATGCTATATACCCGCGTGCGAGTGTGCGCGTGGCACAGTGACACCGGATATACGGCTCGCTGTTTTCTTCTTCTTTCCTTTTTTTTTTTTTGCTTCCCTTTTTTTATTTTGCTCTCGCCTACCTGCGCTCCTTCGGAAGTCTAATCTCGCGGAGATGGTTGTGCGAAGTGCGAGGGAGTCGACGCGCCGGAGGAGGGTGGGATCGCGAGGTTGACGCAAGCGCCAGTCTTGTTTGCGGGATTTTTTTCCCTTCGGTTCCTGTTTTTCTTCTTTTTTTTCTGTATTTGGAGGGAGACGGGGGTTTTTGGGGTGGTCAAACTGGCAGTGATGTCGGCTGAAGAGAGTCGGTCCTCTGCGATCGGAGAGACGATTGGTCGGAGGGACTTTTCGCGATGCCGCGCTTAACCTCGTTTCACAAGGCGCAGTGACGTACGCGCTGACGAAATCTTGGACAGGCTAGAGATTATCGGAAAATTGTGACTTCGTGCGAGCCCACTTTTTAGGTTTGATTCTGAATAAATTATTATTTCTCTCGATGTATAGTTTGTTTTTTTTTTAGGCAAGATTGCAGTTGATTGATTAAAATTATTTTCGAAGCTGTATTGATGAATTTAAAAGAAATTTGTTATAAACAAAGTATGAGATTCTCGTTTGTCGAGAAAAAAAATGGGTTTATTTAATAAAGAGTTGTGCAATTTTTTTTTCCCAACGCAATCAGTTGAAAATGCGAAAGGTAAAGTTTATCTTTCACATCTACGCAAAGTAGTTGTCTGAATAGACCCGGTTACTTTCTACTTCAAACAGATGACTTAGGAAAACACTTTATTTTTTTTTATCTTTTTAGACAGTTTCTTTACTCTTACATTCTGTACCCTAATTTATATAATTTTTTTTTGTTACAAAGTGCTCTATGAAAGAAATAGCTAACACTCGCATCACAATGCGAGGCTTTAAAGAAAACTTTCGCAGTATAGCATTTTTATGAATGATAAAAAAGTCGCCAGTGCCTCGCAGTGTTTTATTGCTCGGCAGTAACCTCTGATAAAATTAATATTTTAATTTATTCCAGGATTGATTTCACTTTGAATATCCGCATTACAGAATGCGGCGCGTGCAGTGCGTTAAACGCAAATGGAAAAATAAGTAAATACCAGTCGTGATATTTATTCGACGTTGTCATACGCGTAGCACGACGCGTGTACTCTATCTATGAAAAATTTTTCACTTATTTTTTTGTAAAATCTTGACGTCCGTATGATTAATTGCACATTTATGAAAGGACGTTGTCCGGTATACTATATACAGTTCAAAAAAAAAGGACACCAGCTTTACCGGCAGCTTTCAAGGACTTTCGTACAAGTACGCAAATATGCCGTTTTATGTGCGCGAAGCATAAACATTCGTCTACACTGCGTAAAAATGTACACGCGGTCGTGTTGCGCGTAAAAATTGCAAAAGCGATTTTGCGGATGTCGCGAATGAATTCGGTCAATTGCTCGAATAACCTCTTTTTAATGTAACAGTACACGGCTGTTAAAAAGTTTGCTTACAAAATGCTTTCCGTTTTGTTTTTACGGCTGAATCTGAAGTTTTCAATGGTACACCGCGCGAATTCTCAAAATATATAATTATATTTTTTTTTTTTCATTTTCGGCTAATTGTTTAATACGCATTTAAATAATTGTTACTGCTATGTGCTAATTGCAAGAAACGATCTCTTGTGGAAAAGAAAACAGACATTTTTAGGCCATAACGGTTGTTCATAAGCAACTCGAATATACTGTTTGAAAAATTAATAAAAGTCTTATTTATTGATTACATGTATCGCGCACAGAGATTTAAAAGTAATCATTAGTGCAACGATAAAAATGTTTTCTACCATTCGCGATCATAACTTACCGAAGGTCATCATTGTGTCGTGGAATGTATAATCATTCGATTTTCATACGATCATGCGCTTTCATAATTTCTGTTAACAAAGAAAAAAAAGGTTAAGTCAACTTAAATTATTAAAATTAAAATTTCGATTAAAATATCATACATACATATGAAAATTACCTGAACATTTTTTCATGATTAATTACTTACAAAAATCTACTACAGTAACTTACTCTACCGAAACTATATTAATTATTGAGGCACTACGATCCACTTTATTTTTGTCACGCAGTATTGTATATTACACTCTATTATATTTATTATTATATTGCCTATCTCATAGTTATAAAAAGAATACTAACAATAATTATTAAAAAAAAAAAAAAATCTCTAATTTTTTTCACGATAAAATCAGCGTTAATCACCTATCGATTCTATTAAAAAATGGCTGTAAAAACCATGATAAATTTATCGGCCGCTCGTTCAATTGTCCCCAGCGGCATTAGCGCTTCCAAAGGAAACAAGCCCCAGACGAAAATTGTGCATGTCCGCTTGTAATCGTGTGTTTGCGCCTCAATGAAAGCGCGCGGGCAGGTGCCGCGAGAGTCCCCCCTCCCGTTGGTCTAATGACGGTGACGAGGCGCTATATCGGCCACCTCCCCCGCTGACTCGACTCGGATATGCCGAACGTGACTCAGGCGTGATCGCGCGCTCGAGCACGTGACGGCCGCTGATGCCCGCGGCGCAAGCTCCGTCTCTTTCCCCGACCGCCGAGACTGAGCAAACTGTGTCGGAATCGCCGAGTAAATACGGAGCTCCTTGATTAGGCATTTTTTTTTCTTTTTTTTTTCTTTTAATTCTAGGGGTTTTTTTTTAAATAAGAGAGAAAAAAACGTCCTCGTTTGTTTAAGGCAGCGTGAAAATAGGGGCCGCTGTCAATGTTGTCCGTGTTTGTTGGGGGAGTGTCTTTTATATTTTGCAATGAGGTCGTTGCTTGAGTTTATTTCATGCGAGCGCGCTGCTCTTTTCGCAGTGTTTTTTATTATGCGGAGGATTTTTGATCGAAGGAATTGTAAATAGAATAAAGATAATATAATAGAATAGAAGGATAATTTTGTTTTATTTTATTCAAATGGAAATGGACGAAAATATCCTCACAAAAATACAGGATAGTTGGTGAAAAATATTAATTAATTCTTAAAACTAAAGCTTTCTACTAAAATTTAATATTTAAATTGGAAAAATAATTACTGTTTTGAAAAACGGATTTCTCAATACTACTATTTTAAGCAGTAATTTTTACTACACAAATTTCTTAAGTGTTAACTTGCAAAAATTATGAGATTAGAGAAGAAATATAATTAACTTATTGTTTCTTTTGTAAATAAATATATGAAACTGGTGGAGAACTTGAAAATATTGTCAAAGAAAATTTAATTTTGCAAGTCATAAATGTTCAACATTTTTTTGAATAATTCAATTTAAAAAATCTATTTTTATGCTTTTTGCCTTCGGTACACCTCGTCTTATTCTTCTTGTTCATGGTTTAGCACATACTTCGTGGATCGGTGTATTCACAATCAATATTGACGACAGCTTGACGTGAATGGACTTTACAAAAAATTTGCCAGTCTTTATATAACGCGTTTGAAGAAATAAGATTCAAGAGTCTTTTCACGTGATTTGAATTGAGAGAAGCCACTTGATAATTGTACCCAGCTTGAATAATTTGTAAAAATTAATCGTTAATGGATTTTAACAGGAAACGAGAATCACGAGTTTTTCCAACTTAATCCTGAATCGAATCTCTTACTCTCCAGATTATATAAAAAGAATCACATGCAAAGATAAAAGTACAATATTCATTGTGACGGTGTGAATGGACGGTAGTGAATCAGTGATTAAAAGGTTATGCATATATTTGTTTATATGGACATTAGAAAATTGAAGTAGCTCATTTTACAACCGATAAAATTTAATTAGATCATTAAGATTCATGATGAGGTAACTAGGAAATTTGCAGTATAGTAACAGAATTAAGTATTTTCCAAAACCAGGAAAATCGTATATCTTTTTGCAACAAAATTTCTAGCAATTCCTGTGGCGTATCATGAAATATGAATATTCATTTGCCTTAGTCACTGTATTAGAAAACTAATTTGTTTACGTGAGAAAACAGAAATGGCGATTAGGCTTTTCATTTTTAACTTTTAATCTTTTCTCGCATTACATTATTTAAACACACATTTAAAATTTTCTGATATTATAATTTTTAATTTTTATTCAATTGTTCATATACAATTCCGAAGTTCATTAAACGACCTGCGGATACGTCAATACCTCCGCAGTCAAAATTTCACGAGCACGTGACATCGAAAACAGGTGAATCATCGGATCCGCAGCCGCGAGCGATCTGTGTTGGAAATTTCAATCCCCGAACGCGAATTGTGTCGTTCGGGATCCAAGAGAGAGAGTGAGAGAGACGCAACCTCAGCAGCTGCACGGCAGACGAGCGCTTAACTGATTAACGGCCGATTAATTGGCGCGCGATCCGCGAGACACCGGCAAATATTTGCCGAATGATTCCTGCAATGAGTGGGGCTCGAGCGGAGCTTGTTTGCCTCTCGCTCTCGTTACTTCACTCCCTTCTTCGCGCGGGGACGAGATCCGCGAGGCGGCGGTGGCTTTGAGGAATCTCCGGGTGTAGCACGTGCTTTCGCCGACTTGTTTTCGTGCTTCCCGAGAGCGCTGGGCTCGGGATTTTATGGAGCTGCCGCCGCTCTTGCGATTCTTTTATTATTTCGCCTCGCTCTGCAGTTGAAGGTTGCCGCTGGGCTGAAAGGACTCTTTCATAATTTTTTCATGTTTAGAGAATGTCTTATGAAAAACATTTGGTACGCACTCGCGTATGCATACGATCTTATTGTTATCGCGATCGTTATTTTCTTTCAATTACTTCTTTTAATCGGTCTATTTTTTAAGTTATTATTTTATTTATTTTTTTTGCACTTTCGATTGTATTTTAAGGTGAAATCGTGTTATAACGATTATTGTAATTAATGCTAATTTGGTCGCGTTTTCTTATGTAAGATAACTATTAAGTTGAATTATTTATTATTTTATCCTCGTAAATTACTCAAAAAAATTGGAAAATTAAGTAATAAGGTGATTGGAGGAGAAGAGCGGTCGATCTATAGAATACAAAAGATAACGCTGAGACTCGTGAGAATTACAGAAAATTACTTGGCTGCATTGCTGCATAGGAAAGTTTTGTCATTAAGTCATAATTATTAAAAGTCTTAATGAGTTTGCACGGCACTCAAAGCCTTCCAAAAATTTTCCAGACTCGGTTCGTGCGTTTAATCAATACTACTAAAAACATTTGACACTGGCATCAGATCAAATATTAAAGTCTCAAACATTGAGAAATACAAATAGTCTTTTGAAAATATGATATTTGAACAATTTAAAATATCTGTCATGATACCGCCTTCCCAAGTAATCTATTTCACACGGTTTGAAATGAACGGCGCGTATATAGTTTAATCTTTGCGCTCATATTTTTTAGAAACGATGAATTTATTTATTTATCTTTTTTTTTTTTATTTTCACTTATAGAAAATTCTAAACTAAATCACTTTTAAATGACTCTGAGTCGACAATTCACGTGCCGGCTTTATCAGGCACGTATAACTGATGTCACGGTTTTTTTTTCCTTCAATACTTTACAAGGCGCTTAAAAAATTTAAGTTTTTTTTAAACACGACTCATTTTGCAGTTAATTTCACTGCATCGTCCTCTCCATAAATTATACAAACTCTTATCAGAATAAAAATAAAAAATAATCGATCGCAACATTTCGCATATAATACAGCCAAATTAGAGAAATTTCGCAATTGTCCGCAATAAAACAGAGAGAACGCCGTCGCGCTTCCCATAAATCCGGGCATACATTTTAAACAAAAGGACAAAAAGCCATCGCTACATCACGCTTCACCAAGTCCGCCGTCGCGCGCAAAGATTAATCCGCGAAAATCGCCGAGCTCCTCGGCTCTTTTCAGCGGCGGCTCCGAGAGCGTGATTTACAACAACAATCCGGCCGGCTTCCTCGCCTCTCGCCCCCATAATTCTCCCCATCCGATTTGGCTTCTTCGCCGCCGCCGGGCTTTTTTCGCCGCGGCGCTTCGCTGCTCTACCGTCGCAGCGATCCCTCGCCCGGAAATTCCTCGCCCCACCCGACGACGACGACGACGACGACGGAGCTAATGCCAGATAATCGCGCCTCGGGATCGCCTGTTTTGCGGATGGCCCCGTCGTCTTTTCCGCCGCGGCTTGCGGAAAGCGCCGCTAACTTTTCCGCAGGGCCCCGGATAGGTGCGAGCTCCGGGGAGAATGACTCCGCTGGATCGGCCGGCGACAACGGCATTTTTCTTCGTTCGCGGAAACTTCACGGGTGTTACGCTGAAAAATAAGGTACTTGATTGTTCGCGAAGTACACCCTCGGCCTTTTAGAACTTTGCGGGATTTTTAAGGGGGGCTAGAGCGCTCCTCTTTTTCAAGGCACGTTTTCGTTCTTTTTAAAACTGTACTGTAAATTATTGTGTTATCTATACATGAAGGAAAATTCTCTACAAAAAATAACAACCGTTCCTTTTAATGTGTCCTTAAGAGCTGACATTATTGGAAAAATTACAATGGGTACAAAATTAAAATAAATTTTGAGCAACTGTAGTACGTCATTACACAAAAAATCTTTTGTAATCTTTCTAATAATGACAGTTTGTGAGGAGATTAAAATGAATCATCGCAATTGTTAGTAGAGAAGTTTTCATGGTGTACATTAATATTTATATTATGTTTTTATAATTTTGCTTTAAGAAAAAAGCGAATTTTCTCGTTCTTTTTTAATTGGAGTGCTCGCCTCGCGCTCGACCTTTTTCGTCGCGTAAGCTGGCGCTTTTAAAAGTCGCGGGAATTCCCGGTCCTTTGTTTTGCGCGGCTACTGATCCGCCCAAAAAGCTCGTGTATAAAAAAGTTAGCGTCCTGGTTCGGAGGAATTAAAAATACGTAAGATATCGCCTGCCGAGGTGGAGGAATCCACGTGGCGTCGGGGGAATTTTTCGAAGGGGCAGAGCCGGAGCCCGAGGAACGGAGGGCGGAAAAAGGAGAAAAAAGGAACAATGGCCCCGGAGACTCCGGCGGAGTTTAATGCGAAAAGGAGAAAAGGGAGAGAGCCGCGGGTGGGAAGAAAGTTAACTACTGGAGCCGCGCGGCACCACCAGCTGATTGGCTACTTTAACGTGCCATTTTTTTACTTTCTCCACGGCGCCGAACTCACCCTCTCCGGGACAAGACTCCCTCTTAAAAAAAAAGAAAGGCAGAAAAAATGCGTCGCCAGTTGTCCATTGTTCGACGGCCGACCTGACAATGGATCTGTTGGATGGAAGACGACGAGAGCGGGGGCGGGAGAAGGCTTCGGCCATTAGGGGGCGACGACCCCGCGGCGCAACTAATTTTTCCAGCCTTTACCTCGACGAAAGTTGTACACTTATTTTGAAAATTTCAAGGTGTAAATTTTCGGCCTCGAGAGGAAACTTGATGGTTCGAAGTCTAACAGTTAATGAAAAACGAATCATCGTGTAAAGATCTTGCAAATTTTTTCTATTTTATTTAAATTCTCATGCTTTACTGAATTTTTTTTTTAACGGCCAGAATTTTTTGAGAAAAATACAGTAAGTTTCATAAAGAATTTTTATCGAGACATTCTTCATTCGAACCTTCCTATCGTGAATGAAGTTATATGTTATTAACTTGAATGTTTATTATTAATTATTTCTCAATTTCATACGAGAGTCTGCGAGCCTTTCGTATAGATAATGTTACCACATTTTAAAGTTGTCCAATATTTTTTTAATGGACCGAACCTGATCAATCACAGGGCACCGGTAACTTTTCAGATTTAAAACTCTTCATACACCCTTCAATGCAACATTTGGCGGAGTAATCTTCCGAAAGTACACAAAAATTTTCCCCAAAGAAAATCGCATGGAGCTGAGAAATTTCGTTTGCATTCTGAAAAAATCCTGTAGATTTTACAGAAAATTTAAAATTCCACATTTTATAGGAAAATAACTTAATAACTCCACTCTCATCAAATTTTAGCAAAAAAAATTCAAAGTTTAACAAAAAAAAAATCCTTGATTCGGTAGTCTCCTAGTCTATGGTCATTAGAATAAAAAAACCTCAGTAAATCAATCGCGTCTGCTTTCAATTAGCTCGAATCTCTTCCCCGCCCGAGGCGCGGAAAAGGAAAAAAAAAAGAACCGAACGGTAAGTGTAGGAAGCGTTCGGCAACGGCTTGACGTGGGCGCATCGTCGGCTTGCGAAACGATTCGAGCGGCTTTCGCCGGGCGCGCGCACACGTGACGCCGGGCACGTGCGCGCGGCCGGGCTCCCTGCGAAAGCCGCGCAACAGCTGGTATATGGCATGAGCTTCGGCTCGGGAGATCCGCGTAAACAAGTTTTTCGCCGCGCCAAACCGGATTCGTCGTCGGGCCGCAGGCACGTCTCTTAATTCTCCGGCCTTGGGAGGCCGAAATTCCGCGCCGATTTCCCGGCGCATGCGCACGCAGGTGCCAGGTCGATCGCCGGGTGCGGGCGGCTCGCGTGCGCCCGGCGTCAGCGTGAAATTGTGCTCCGGGAAAAACGACTCGCTCGCGAAGCTGATAAACCGATGGCTAATTGCCGATTCCGGCGAATCGATTAGAGGTGCCGCCCCCACCCCGGGAAACTCGGGAAGTTCGTTTGGGCTTATCGCACTTGTGTAATCCATTCGGGCCATGCGTTATGTGGATTATTACGGCTTTGGGTTTAGGCTTTGACGAGGAGAGGCTGCTTTATTTACATATTCAGCTTTGGAATTTAAAGCATTCGGTGTATTTAATTTATTTATATAATTTTTTTTTTTACTATGGTGAAGGGATTAATGTTTTCGTATATTGAATAAAATTAATGAATCACTTGATAGATCTTTTTTTTCGTACTATATCGAAAGGGTTTCATAAGAATTTTTTTTTATCGTTGCAGACGTCGAATTCTCGTGACTAAGTTTGCAAAACGAGATTACTAAAATTATTAATGGTACTGTGTCAGCGCGAAATTTTATATCAAAATTAGAAAGTGAAATATGCAATTATATATACGATACCTTACAAAGTGCAAACATTAAAAAAAAAGTGAAACTAATTGATGTTACTAGTTGTCCGCATAAAAAGTTTGTACAATGATGTACTGAGTACATTAATAAAAAAAAAGTCATTAAATAGATGCAAAGGCATAACAGGGAAATTAAAAAAGATAAATGAAAATCATGTGATCTTGGAAGATTAATTTTAATACTGCGCATTAGCAACATGTGTGATTTTTTTGTTCTACGAGTGAAGAATGAATGAAAATTATTTTTCTCCTTGTAGTACTATTCATTGACGAGTGTGACGAAATTCGTACCATTACGTCTGTGCGATAACTTTTTCGCACTTCCCTGTTCAGAAATTTAATGATAATTATGAAAGTTGACGAGTCCTCCAATTTGTGTATCTCGATAGATTATCAAAGAAATTGTGCAACGTTATACAACTTATGAATGCTATTATTAATGAATTAAAGAGTACTTCAAAGTTATTTCAAAATTCCATTTTTCCGCGATAATTTCAGATAAATCTTAGATAGATCTTAGGTATCATTGAAAAATATCTATTTTTGCATTGTCATCTACATATTTCTCATTTTTACAGCCGTTACCCAATAGTAATTATGAATTTTTACATCTTTTACTGGATTTTGAGCAATCTTTTTTTATTGTGGTTTAAAAAAAAATGAAGCAAGGATAAAATACTATAAATAAATATTCGCTAACAATTGCTATGAGAAATCTATTTGTAAAGTTAAATTATTGCAGTGCCTGCGGTTTATTTTTAAAGCATTGACACTTAAAGTAGTATTAAAGCTTCACAGTTTACCTTAACCATTATAGTTATGGACAAATATTACGTACATTTCTGTGCAAACATTTTTTTGTCATACAAATTTTGCATCTTCGTATACAATTTTTTTCATACACATTTCCATATATAATTTTTTTTTATATCTCCATACAGGGATCAGCTGGGAATAAACGAGTTTGAGTTCTAAAGGCTCTTTTCACGGCAAAAAGGTTCAAAGTCCACAACACGTCAAAACACCAAATGCCTGCAATTTTCTCCCCGATTGATTGAGCAACGTCACTCACTATTCGCATACGCTCGCAAAAAAGAAAAAATTCATCCGCATATGTATACCGAGAAGTAATAGCGCTTGCCTTACGCGGCAGGCCAATCAAAACTAATTATAGTTTAATTACCGCGATTGTTCAAAGTGGAAAAAACGCGCGCTTGTCACTGGCTAACAGGAGTCCTCGACTCTCCTTTTTTCCCCTTTCATTTGAGGCAAGCAAATATTTCACTTATTCGATCACCCAACGTTCCTCGGTCATACCCACTCGTTCCTTGTTCCAATCAACGCAGCGGAGTTTACTCAGCGCTTTTTTATCCTCTCGCGTCGGTTCTTTAACCTTTCGGCACAAAAGGTGAAAGAAAATTAAGAAAATGAGAACGGCGACTTGTTCGCTCTCTTTTTTCTATGCGCTTTCCTCATTACGGAGAAAATTTCTTTCCACCCACATTTTTCCAGGCGAAAATATTTGACAATCTCGTGTGCAGATCAATTGATTGTTAAAGTAACGAGGCGTGCACAATACTCAGCGGTCTTTGACTCTCTTTTTTTTTTTCTTTTGGACTCCATTAATTCTAAGCTCGACTTCGTGGAAAGATCCGTTCCTTTGCAGGCCGAAATATTAGCAAGTAAAATCGCTACAAAAAGTGCTATGTAAACTGGTGAATAACAAGGTCTAAAAGTATAAGCATCGCTGCTTATTCCCGTACGCAGAAAGAAAAAAAAATTACGAGAAAAAAAAGAGACAGGAGTCGATCCATTCATAAGGTACAAAGATCGTAATGCGTCATGCGTCTCCGAGCATAATAGTGCGGCGAGGCGGCAATTTACACGTTGCAACTTTTAAAATCCCCGATATATCGAACAGCTTTATAACAACATCGCTATGAGTTGCAATCAAATGGGGCACCGGCGATTTCATTTCGGGACACATCTCGCTGGCGTCTCAATCGACCGAACCGAGGGATCAGTCGCCAATTACGTTTTATTTACAATTTATGTATTTTCGCTTTAACTCGCGAATTGAAGCCAATCGTAACTTTTTCGCTTCTTCGCCTCCTCGGCCTGATATAATGATCGATTCTTCTTCTTCTTTTTTCGTCGATATCGCGCCGGGCTCAATGAGGAACAACCAATCGGCTCTTGGATAACAAACGATTTATCGAGTCACGAGATTTTCATTATTAGATTTTTATTACGTCGCCGCGTAGACTTTGTCCCGGCCAGTTAACTCCGCTCTGATGTTGTCCAAAGAAATTTGTACAGTTAAGTAAATGCAGATGGACAGGTTTAATGAAAAATGGGTCATGTGTATTTCTTCTTACCATCGAGGCTAAAAATAATTTTTATGCGCGTGCTGCTTGGACTTCAATTTCTTTCTTTTTTTTTTAATCTTTATATACCTAATTGACTTTCCCCCGAATTTCGTGTTGTTATTCGAACGATTAATTAACCCGCTTACTTTATGCTCCGGTTCTGAATGAATGAAGTGCTCTTTTACTTATTTTATTACAACAATTTTTTAATAGGGAATTTTGTTTTTTATCACTATCTACTGGAGAGAAAAGTTGGAGTCAATACTCGGCTTTTTCTTTTGTTGTCTTTGAATTATTCGATATCTGATGACGTCATTTATAAAATTCTATACCGTCTGAGTATTGAAAAATATTGGACAAAATTTAACAGTGGATTTGAAATAAGAATTATCGAAAAACACGAAATTTTTTTCTCGCAGACGGTGAGGACACAATAGAAGAAAAGAAAAATTTGCATAAATGAAACGGCGAGGTGTTCGCTTGTAAGAGTTGACACACTATTGTATCGTGCGCCTCGAATGTTTGATCAGCCTTTGTTCTAACAACTCCGTCAAACATTGAAGAGTCTTTAACAAAAAAAAAAAAATAAGAAACAAACAGACAATTAACTATCTTCTCCAAGCCGTGCATAAAGTAGGATAAAAAAATCTTTCGACTGGCTATAAATTTTCAAGCGCTCGGCTTTTCGAGTTGCATCATTGGAATCAAAAGCTCTACGAGAATTAATCAGATGTCCCCGTTGAAAATTTCTCCCGAGCAACAAAATTTTCCTCCTCCAAAGGTCTTATGAAGTTCTCGTGCGTCTCGTCGCCTGGAAAACCCCATAAGATCGTTCGACAAAACAATTAAAATAAACAAGATGACTGTGATAACTGTGATAGTGATAACTGCAAATATTATTTAAATAAATGCAGGTGTAACAAAAAATATTAGTCTTTTCAAGAAAAATAATTTTTATTACTTTAAACGTTTACGTAAATAAGAGAAATAAATGAATAATTTTTTTAACTTTCTGAACACAAGTGTTTACTTCCACATCACAATTTGAAAAATCAAAAAATATCGCCGCCTTCGAGTTTTCTCCATGAGAAGGCGAATTACGTGCTTTTTCGCACACATGGACTTACCTATAAATATCAGGGCAGAGTACCTTATGAACTTTCTTCCGTCGCGAAAATTAAAAAAAAAAATACGAAAAGCAGGTACACATGCACGCCGGGCCTGGCGCGGGGCCCAACGGAAAATTTTCAATTCGAGAAGATTCACGCTGTGTACACAATTCGATCGCGAGCCGCGCACGTGCTTTGTGCGCCGGCGGCCAAAGCCGCTGCTTCTCGTTTTTATTGTGCCGCGAAGCCGTCCGCTCTTCGCGCCGCTTGTGTACCTAGAGCGCCGATGAAAAACACTTGCCGCGGAGCCAGCGGAACAGCTGTAACTTTCAAACGATCGGTGGAAGTTCAGGGTCTTTAAAGCACGAGGCGCTTTAAAACTCCGCGACGCGGAGAGGATTAAAGATTGCCGGGATTGTGAAAACAATTCCGAAAGGCGGACTGCCTGTTAATTTGACAATTTGAGGTTCGCCCAACTTCGTTTTCAGTTCGTTGGCAGCGCGCTTGAAGAGAAATGGGTTCGATGCATTTCAATGGATTATTATGCGAGAACAGCTTTGTGTGCTTAACAAACACGTAGCCGCGTTACATCATCGTCATTTTCAATTTAGCATGTAAAATTATAGTCAATTACATTTTTTTTTACATTTTTTTTTCAGTTGAGCACTGCGGCGTGAACTCAACTCCGTGCGAACAAAGTACATTTATTTTATTTGTTTTTTATCTTGAATCTGCTTGTAATTGTCTGTTAATTACGGAATGTATTTAAAAAATTACTGTAATAAATATTGGAGTATATGTGTGTATTGAGGCGGTCGTTAATGATATTTTTATAAACAATTGCGAAGAAAAAAATTGATGCAGGGATAAAGAAAAAGTCAGTCTTGTATGAATAATGCACGTGAGCATTTATGATGGAGATTTAAAAAAATTTGCATAATTTAAATTGCCTATACTACGAATGCGATTTCATTGATTCCGCTTTTTATACCATCATGTGACCAAATACGAAGGCGGCTATATTTCCATTTTAAAATTAACATATTTGTTCAAAATATAAATCCGTTCGAAAGCACGAGTGTATTAGTCATGCAGAAGAAACAAAAACAAATTAAATTTTTTACACACGATCCACGAACATATTGAATTGTACTTACAACATTTCATTTGTTGTAAATATCGTACAGAAAAACATTGACATAACAAAATTCTTTTCGCTAAAATTTGCTGCTACTAATAATTTACTTTTTTCAATTTAAATATTTTTAAAAAAATCTACAATACTTAAGAATTTTAAAGTATAGGGACCGCACGGGTGGATACGCCCATCACGGGACTGCAACTTGTTGCTGCAATTTGCTCGGTTACGCAATTTTGCTACTCCCAAAGCAGAGAAAGCATTTACAATCAGCCACAATCAAATCTTTCCGAAGACTACGTCAAGCCGATGCTTTTTTTTCGCCGCGGAGCAGGGAGACTCGTGAGATTCTCGGCAGAATCTCCGCTTGTTTGACTCCGTCAAACAGTTTAATGCGAACTTTAGGCGCTGAAAATTTATTGTATCCTCGTATTTGTATATTGCATAGGAGAGATGCACCTCAGATAAGGATCCGGTAAAAGCTCGGCGTTCCCCGCCGTAAAATTGATACACAAAGAGGAAAACAAACGAAGGGATTTTTCTTATCGGAGCTCACGTGTTTACTGCGAACCTGAATAATGATATATATAAAACCTTTTTATTTGCCCACGTTTTCTGATAGGCTCCGTGATTATTGTAAAATATTTATTGTTTAGTTAATACTGTTTGCAACCGTAAATAAAAAATATATATTCTGGATTTGTTCTAAAAGTGACTCAGATTGTCTTCCCTTGATTGTGCATACTTTTCGGAAATTCCACATATCAAGAAAATAATAATTTATCCATACGAAAATTTTGTTTTACAGTCCATTGATGTAATACTCTTTTTAGAATATGATTCACAAGTTACATAGGCTTTGATTCGGACGTCACATTCCCGCAAATGTTATACGCGCAGCGTGTACCGTCGTATATCGCTCCCTCGTAATCTGCGCCCGATAATTTTTGCATTAATTTTTACAATGTAAAACTTTTGCAATAAAACCTGAAACCCATAAAATTCAGCTCGCTCTCTCTACATATATCGAATAAAGCTGATTCTCGCTAACACCGCATTAGCGTGTGAAAAAGCAAATACAAAAAAGAATTCTGCACGAAAGAGAAATTAACAACCGGCAATTCACTCCAAACTCGTGCAAATCATAAACTGGTGCAATGAATTCGTCCTCGTGACTTGCCGCGAGAAGGAAAAAAAAGTCCCGCTCGAAAAAATAACGAAAAACAGCCGAGGATGGGTAAGAAGCACATGACTTCTCCGGCTTCATGGCAAAAATAAAAAAAAAATAAAAAATGGACGCACTGGTAAAAAAGGCATGTGACTCCTCGCGGACGCACGACTTCTCGGAGTAGAATCCACCGGTCGACAGAAGCATATGGAAGGGAACCAAATCGCCGGGGCAAGAGAGGGAGAGGGCAGAGATTAAACAAAAACGGAGAGAGCGGCGCCAGCGGTGGGAAAAACGGAGAGAAAAAGTGCCGATAAGGAGGGACAAAGTCAAAAACCGTAAGGCAGAAGAAGATCCTCTCCTTTCCACCTCGATTATACCTCGGCCGGCCTTCCTCCTCCTCCGCCTCCTCCTATCGTCGGCGCGCTCGCCGTCTCTGTCGCTCCCGACCACCACCACTACCGCTACCCTCTCGGCGTTCGGATCCGTTCGTTAGCATAATAACGCGCTGCGGGGCCCGCAGCCAAGTTAGTCAGTTGTCGGCATTTCGTTCCGATCGCTCCTCTCTCAGTCGCGCTCCCGACACTCGCTGAGCGGGGTTATTATACTCGCGGACTCGAGTCCGCGCGCACACACTCGCCCGAGCAAGCCGAGCCGATCGTCAAGTTCAGCACGCTTCTGTCTACGTTTTTTTTTTTTTTTTTTAATTTTGGGGATTGACTTCGTTTAGTTCCGTCGGAGGCTCATTCTCGAGTTCGTTGAGCAAGTGAAGTGAGTTTTTGCATTGATTTTTTTTTTTTTGTTCGATTTTTAGAAAGAGAGTTACCGATCGCGTATTTTGCATTGCACCGCTGAAGTGAATATTTTTTAGCGATCGCGTGATGCATGGGTCCAATCGAAGGCGGGAAAAAAAGTTCGATTTGAAATTCAAAGAACAAGTTAACGGGACTTTAAAGCGGACCTGTTCTCTTTATTCTGATCCGAAGCCAAGAATTGAACAAAATACTTTCGAAAGCGTAGCTTCTCTGCAAATGATTTACAGCCGAGGGCAGACGCGTTTTTGAGTAATACTCTTTGTATATTGAATTGATTTTGTGCAATTCCATGGCGATTGCTGGAGGAATGTATTTTTCAGTATCTGAAATATCGCGATTGAGTTTTTTTTTATTTATTTACCATAGATCGGATTTACATAACTGGTTTTTTACATAGTTTTTACATCGAGGATAACGCATGCAACTGTCTGCATAAGATTTTCATCGATTAAGCAACGAGAGTTCGGACGTCGCGCACATCACGGGTCTTCGACGAAAGCACTGGTACCATCCAGACGCTTATTTAGGTCGCGCGGCCATTAGTAAACAAATTTTAATCGAACGTATAACGAAATAAAAATTTATCTGGTGTAGAGTGCGATTACCAAAATTCTCATCGAAGGTTATCGAATTTTATTTAAGTAAAGTTCAAAATTTAAGTTTGCCTCGTAGCACTCGTCGATTCTAACATTTTCAATGCACATAGCAGTGTTTGTTTAAATGGCAATTATTTCAGTCGGATAAACCGATCTGCGGGTTTATTTATTCAACAAAGCAATTTAAGTTCATTAAAACCTTGAGCAAACATTTCTTTGTTGACGTATACAGTCTACTCGAATGAGTGTGTCATTTTCTTTTCTTTTTTTTTTTATTTATCACGTGTAAAAAATCTAAATCATCGGCTGCTCTCCAGCAAACGGCGAATTCCACAAAAGCAGTGAATTAATTAATTCCTACTCAAATCAGGATGTGTGTCTATCAAACTTTTGTTAGGGATCTTATATTACAGACTGTTGTATCAATTTCTCGGTCTGTTACGGGAGGCTTACATCAACAATTCTTTTCTTATAAAAGTTTGCAAAATTTTTTATAAAACGAGCGAAGATAAAACTGATTTGGATGAAACTTCAACAATTGTTTTCTCCGGTAGCAAGTAATGGAACAAATTACTCACATCTTAATCCCAGTGGCTTTTGTTCATCAGACACAACTAAAGAGATTAGCATTGTTCTAACAAAGGCAATACTAAATTATAGGTATACTTAACAAAACACGTTGCATTTGCTGAATAAAGCCTCGCGGGATCAAACTATAAAAGTACTTTCTCAACAATCTCTAAAGTTTCATCCAAGTCAATGATCCCGAATTGTGACACCCTGCCAGTAGGACCGGCAACCCTCCGCAAAAATCGCTGAACTGACATAAAAAATCCCCTGGTTCTGTTTACAGTCGTCGGAGTCTCGTTGTACCTGAACGAAGAAATGGAGTCGTCGTCACTGGTGGTAGACTACCTGATCTTCATCGCGTTCATCGCGCTGAGTTTCGTGATCCCACTGTGGGGCAAGTTTCGTGCCCGCAAAAAGACGGAGACCAAGGCCGACTATGTGTTCGCGGCTGGTTCCGGGGTCTCCATGGGCGCGATGATGCTGTCGATAGCCAGGGGCACCCTCGGGGTCCGCTCCTTCCTTGGCTACCCGTCGGAGCTCTACTACAGAGGCAGCGCCATGTGGGAGACCCTCTACGGTATGCTGCTCGCCTACCCGATCGTCTGCTTCGTCTTCGTCCCGGTCTATTACAGCCTCGGGATAACGTCAGTCTATCAGTATCTGGACATGAGGTGAGTCGCGTGACTGGGACCCTTGTCTGCGTGTGCTTGTGTCTGTGTACGTGTGGGTGAGTAAGTGCGTGTCCGTTTGAGATATACAAAAAGAAAGGAGGGAAACGGCCGAGGCCGATAAACTTGCAAAGGTTGCCCCGCCGGCTGCCTATCGGGAGAGCGCCGATAAGGACCAGCGGCGCATTTTACTATAAACAACCGGGAGGTCTTTTATGGTAGGTCCAGGGAACACTTGGCGATACGCCGATGGCCGTGTGCCTCAGCTAAGATACTCAATATGAGTACATGTGTACTATTCTCGGCTATCGATCAATGATTATGTAAAGCATAATACTGGATCTGATTGAATTAAATGGCCTATTAATAGTTTCTTCTGTTTAACAATAGTAATAAATAGCAATGTTTTTTTAACGTAGTACTCATTCCTTGAACATATGTTAAACTACTTTTTTTTACTTCGTAATACACTGAGGAAAATGGGTCAGAAAATTACTCTTTTTTTTTGTAACGGTACGACCTACTTGATTATACTTACAGCATTTAGCGAAAATTATAATATTTTTTACAATCATTATCTAATAAATTATACGACTAGTAAAAAATGTAATTTAAAGTCTTTTTCATCAAAACGTGGTTAGAATAAATTTTTTTAAATTTTAGGAAAGTGTAGTGATCGATCAACCTTATGAACACTCTGCACAAGTCATTGGAAATAGGCAAAAGAAGATAAAACAGTAATTTTTTAAAACTCATGTTTGTCTGTGTACCTAATATATTATTAGTTTTATCAAGTTTATTGCGGTTGGCATGTACAACGCGATAATCCCGGTCGAGTTTGCTAAATTATTCAAGTAATTACTCCACTTTTTTTCCTTCCTTTGTCTTTCTTCGTTTAAACAATAAGCGCCGGCCAACCATTAAAATAACGCGCAAAGAAATCGTATACTCATTTTCCTTCGCGCGGACGTTTCTCTTCGCTCTATCCCCCGGACGTCCTTCGTTTTTCATCTTCCTATATTTATTTTTGCTGGTCTCGGGACTTCTCGAGTTTTCCCTTGTCATTGCATTATTCTTTCATTTGACTTTTTCTCATCGAGGCAGATTTTTTACTTCTCGGTTTCGCAGTGTACTCACTTGAAACCCCCGCGGTTTCGTGATCTCCGCGCTTCTCGCTTTGCGCTTCTCACTTGATACGCGCGGATGTCGCGATAAAACTTGTAAATCTTCATTATCAGCGCGAAAACTTTCGTGCGTCAGTAAATTTTCTCTCGGTTGAATCACACCACGGGAATACAGCGACGAAGGAATTTTTAGCAAGCTAGTTCATGCGAAAACATCACTCTGAAATGCATTGATTTTATGACTTTTACGTCAGTAATCAATCAAATGAAAAATAGTCAGCCTCACTTTGAGGCTCACTACTTTTCAACAAATTTTTCCATTCCTTTTTCCTTACCTTTAATCGAAAAAGAATAAAAAAATCTCATAACCTTTCAACCCTTTTCGGATGTGATCCACATTTACGTTACGATGAAAGAGAATGAAAAGGCCGATTCCTTGATCATTGGGTTGTAATACTTTGTAGTTGATGCTTGAAATTAGTTTGTTCTAAAAATAACGTCAGAAAATTAGTTTCGTGTTGATGCCGTACGTGATCAAAACAGCGTCAACAATTTAATTGAATCTTAATGGCTATTTTACACGCAGCTTTTATACTATGCAAGGAAAAAAAAATAATTCTTTAAAAGTAATTTGGAAAATGAAACGCTATCGATAGATTTTTAATTTACAAGGCTGAAAGAGCAACCGAGCTTTTCAAATAAATTTTGTTAGCTTGTGCTAAAAGGTAAAATTTTCGCGACTTTAGAAACGCGTAAATTCGCACATTAATTATTAATGAAATGTAAATTTATTGTGCAAATGTACACGGAAGTTTTATTTATTTTATTAAAAAAAATTCTTTTTTTTTTTATTTACCCACAGATTTCCATACTTTTATGTTTTTTTAAATTAGTTTTACTAATTAAAATAATTAACAAACATACTTCCTCTCCCAGTTTTTACATCTATTAAATTTCATAATAAAACGTGACTACTTATAGCGAATTTAATCGTTATTTTAATGATTCTCACAGCGTGGCATAATTTATCGATATTTTTTAAATATATATTTACGTACTTATGCGTGCGACGAATTTCTGTTCATCTCATCACGAGTACTGAAGAACGTGAGTTCCTCACAATCGTTTGTTTTCAAGTAAAATTTCTTCCTTAGCGAATTTAAGATAAGCAAAATGTGCTTTCGTAAAAAAATTTTTGTTTCGTCTCAATTTTATTACATCATCGATGCAAGAATCAACGCTTCAAACGTCCTGTTTTTTCAAACGAAACGTACAATGCTTTTCGATCGACTGTATAAAAAAAAAAATAGAAAAAACGGAACGAGTAAATACTTCGGTGATCAATAATAGCTCTTGCTTGGAATGAGTCACATGTTAGAATAGGTAAAACAATCGTTAAACATAATTTGCAAGCGTAATAATTGATGTGTTTCTGGTACGAAGTCGTTAAAGTATATTAACGCATTTTGCCACGTATGCTGATTTTATAAAACAAAAAACAAAAATTCTTCATTAATCCAATGAAAACAGAGTGACTGCAGACGCACTGTCGTGACTCTACTCTTTCACGTAAAGGCATTAGTTGCTGACAGCTAAATATTTTGCATTCTTAAAATAAAAGCTTTCAGGCGGATATTGCCTTACAGCCAGTTTGAAAAATAAAACCGACCCGTCAAGTTTATTCGAAAAAAAAAAATTTTTTTTTATACTTTGTTCTGTGCAAGCTCTAAAACTCTTTTCACTCATTTTACAGGTTCAAGTCGAAATTGGTGCGATGCCTTGCCAGCTTTTCCTACGTCATCCGAAGTCTTTTGAACGTGTCTGTAACGGTGTTCACGCCTTGCGTCGCTCTGAAGACGGTGATTGGTCTTCCTTACTGGGCCAGTATTTGCGGAATAACCGCGATATCCGTCGTCTTTGCATTAATGGTAATTTGAAGCTTAATTTCATTTTGTGATTTATAAAATCAAGGGAATTTGAAATGAAGAGCAGCGCTTCATTATAACTTGCATAAATTATAAACTCTTTTGTACTTTTCAGGGTGGACTTAAAGCTGCTATTCTTTCTGACGTCATTCAAGGACTGACGATGATTGGAGTTTCGATCGTCATTATAATTCACGGAACTGTTGACGCAGGAGGTTTTGGCACAGTTGTAAACGTAACCAGTGAGCGAGGACGTCTGGACTTCTTCAAGTAAGTATCGATTTGAAACAGACTTTTTCACGATTCCTTATAAAGGTCGAGCAACTTGTTTCGCTTCTGTTTCAATCATTTGGTCTCATTAAATGTAGACTCGAACATTTTGTTTCAATTAGCGTCTGCTTTGACTCAAAAGATTATCATGGATATTTTTTTTTTTCAGCTTTGACATGGATCCGACTATTCGAGTTAGTACCGTATCGGCGATTCTGGGTCAGCTTTTCATGAGCCTCTCTATTTTTGGCTGCCAGCAAAACTTTGTTCAGCGGTATTGCAGTATGAGCAGTCGCAGCAAAGTTGTCAAGTATGTATCAACTGCTAAAAATGTTGTGCTTTTAAAAAATGCATTTAATGATTTTTAATGAAACTTTAGCGTAAATAAATATTCAACTGTCGAAATTTCTAATTCAAATTCAAAAATTTATCTCATAGTTTATAATTTAATAGTTATAATATATATCATTTTATAGTTAATATATATATATTTTTTTTATTGTTGTATATTGAAATAAAAATAATGCAAACGTATTTTTTTTTGCGTAGGACAATGATGGCCAACATTCCTGTCATCACCGTTCTCTTTTCTCTGTCATGGGTCGTGGGTATGGTTATCTTCGCCAACTACGCGGACTGTGACCCGATGAGTTTAGGCTACACATCCAAGTTTGATGAAATTGTGCCGTTCTACGTGGAGGATAAATTTGTGTACCTTCCGGGTCTTCTGGGTCTTGTGATGGCAACACTTTTCAACAGTTCTCTGACAATCACCGTGTCGATCTTGAATTCGCTGGCCACTGTCACCTTTGAGGACTTTATCGGTCAAATTCCAGCGTGCCGAGGACTAAAGGACACTCAGCAACTGAAAATGATTAAATCGATGGTTGTCTTTTACGGATTCTTGGTTATCGGAGTGAGTTTCCTCGTTGGAATGTTGTCCGGTGTAATTGAATCTTCTATGTTGATGACCTCAGCTACATCAGGCCCGCTTCTTGGTGTCTTCGTGCTTGCTATGCTGGTACCATGTGCAAACTGGAAAGGAGCATCAGCGGGTATGATTTTCAGCCACGTGACTACCTTGTGGATGACATTCGGTAGGTTGAGCCTTGAGATCCCTACTGAATCTCTACCATTGTCCACTGCTGGATGTCTGAACGATACGTTCTCTGCACATCTTACCAAGCCGATCGATGTAACACCTAGACCGTGGACTACCATCAGCAAGAATGATCTGTTCGAAGAAGAAACTCCCGAGAGTGTTTTGGATAATATCTATGGAATCACCTACATGTACTACGCTCTGATTGGAAGTTTATCCACAATTATCGTGGGAACCATCGTCAGCTTGCTTACTGCGGATTCAAAGGAAGATGCTTACGAAGAGCACCTGCTTCATCCGTCCATTCTGAAGATGTCAAAGATGATGCCAGGCAAGCCCCGATTATTCGCCACCAGCTCGAGATTCAATGACAATAATAACTCAATGAATGGAACCGGACATACAAGCATAAGTGACGACTCACTGAAATCGGACTCAAAGAAATTGGAACATCGAGTACAGTTAGATCATACGTATGTGGATAAGTTGGATGCACTGAAGAAAGTTACCTTGGACGTGACGAATGAAGTGCAAAAGGGTACCAAACTTTGAGTATTTTAAGGTTTGATGCACCTTTATGATCCGAGACTGACGGTTGAACAAATCGCTTTCGATAAAATGGTGCTATCTTCACCTGTCGATTAATGCGCGTATGTGAGAATGATTTTTGCCAATACGTGAATGGTATAAGTGTTTTTTTTTATAGTTACTTATGATGTCGACAGTGTTTAGTGCATAAGAAACAGTATTCGATGATCCATGTCTTCAAAAGACATAACTAGGCGGAGGAGTTTCTTGAGTAATAGATTCAAGAAAGTGCGCAATCTTAATTTATGAGAAAAGCTGAAAAATGGAATAATTTAAATAATTAATTTAATTTTTTTGCATGCGGAATTGCGCAAAGGTGGATCACGTGAAAGTTCTATCTTGGATTGCAGAATTTACTTAACTATCAGTGTAGTATTTTAAATATGGACTTATAGTGCTTTTTGTACATTGCAAATTAGATTTATATTTTTTAGCTAGTAGTAAAGTAATTTATTTAAACTAAAATACTATTATACATATATCAAGGTATATTAAAATTTTAAGTACGATTAATTCGATCTCTTATAACGTATAATCCTTAATCGAGAGAAAAATCTATGATATATAATGCGACACACGCGTATTTGTAGAAGAAATCGTATTTTTCGAGAAATATTCTCAAATTATCAATTTTAACGGAAGATTTACTTGCTCAAAAGTCGGCTATACATTTTCCTCGCCGACTTTCGGCGAATTCAAATTTTAAGCGTAACTCTGCATGCGAGATATGAATTTCAACCTTTCATTCTCATACTTACGGTGTAAGAAGTCTTTCATATCGCACTTTATTAAATACTCAAAATACTAACTTGGTCTGACATTTTAACAGAGATGTAAACAGGATTTTTTTTTAAATCAAGGAAATATTGTTTATTGAGTCATTTTTGTGATAAATTTGTTACAGAGATGCCAAAAATGACGAAAACCTTTTAAGACTGTACATATAAAGAAATTGTAAAAAAAATCTCAATAAATGTTTTAATAGTTAAATTTAGAAAGAAATTGATTTTTATAAAGCAAAATTACTAATGAAATTTCTTATCGTACTATTTTCTTATCGTACTATTCTTATCGAAATTTCTTATCGTACTATTTTCGAAGTACAACTTAAATATTAAAAAAATATTGAAATAAATAAATAAATAAATAAATTACCACTAATCGTCTTAAAAGGTTAAATGGAAAATTATACTCAAAACACATGTAGAAATTTTTTTTTTTATAATTAGCTCTTGTTAAAGTTAATTTAAAGATAGCAAAATACAATAAATATTACATTTACTGCCTTTGCAAGAGAAACTAGTTTTTCAATGATTTCGGTGCTATTACCTGCTTTTAAGTGTAGAGGTGTACACACAGAGAGACGCATACAGAGAGGCGTAAAAAAAATACCAGCGAGTTAGTACCTTTAAGGAGTAGACCTCGAAGAGAAAGAGAGACAGAGAGAAAAAAGGGGGTCGAGTACGCACTCGTGTGTGCAGATTTTTCTGTCTCTCGTACCGACACCCCTTTTCTGTCTATATGAACGTGCGTTTTTGGTGTTTCTTTCCTCTCTCTCTTTCTCTCTCTTTCTCTCTCTCTCTCTTTCTCTCTCACTATAGGTATACCTCTCTACCTCTGAGACTTCTGCGCTGAACGATGCTCGGTTGCATAGATAAAGGCGTCTTACACGAAGGCCTTAGGCTCATGTACCTGTCACCGAAGACGGGACAGATGAAACATAGATAAAAGGAAAACGTGATGTGCGGGAATACGACAGAGAGAAGAAGAGAGATGGAAAAGGACAGTAAAAGCGAGCTGATGACGTCACTCGAACAAACACGCGTGTCGGCGCCTCCTATCCTGTAACTGGAGTTGAGCGACCACTTTGCCTGCACGAACTGTTGAAAAAGCCGCGAGGGAGGAGTGCCGAGCCGAGCTTTCCACGGAAAATCCGTGTGTATGCATCTCGTAGCTTAAGGAAATTGTTAAATCTTTTGAGTTTTTTTTGTACGAGATTTTTTTTTAGAGTACACTTCGCGTATTAGCTGTCTGCAATTTTTAGTGAATTTTTACGAGGGTTTTACTTGTGATTAGAGATGATGCAAACTGAAATGAACCAAAGTCATTTTTATTATTTTGATGCGCGCGGAAAGTTTTAAAGGCAAGTTGTATGCGGCTAAAAGCATACCGGTATACTTACGTAAGTTTTGTAATTATGTTTCGCGTCGGATTGGACGCCTGTTTACATTTGAAATTTATTGTTTGCTTTTGTTTTCTCTGTGTATTATTAAAATCACGTAATAGCTGAGAAAACACGTGAACTGATAATTGTTCATAGGAGATTTTTGGAACGATGAAAATTTAGATTTGAGAAGCCTGTTAAATAATTAATTAAAAGTTGCAGATTTTTCTCGATGTACAATTCTCCCACTGTAAAAGTATCGCATTCACTCAAGTTTCCTCACATCGATCCGCTTACAATAAAAGTACTCGTTTCGCTGCATATTACGTCGCGAAAGGTAGCGATGTTTACGATAATCCGCGATGCACTCGTATAAATTTTCTAGAGAGCTACTTTTTTTTTTATTTGTAAATTCTTCTTTTGATAAATCTTATTTATTAACGAGAATCGTGAGTACATTATAGGAGTATGGAAACAGCGTTATTTTATGTCTGGTGAGTTATTACTAAGACACCGACGTATGAATTTTTTTTTATGGAGTCCTATTAGAGCAGATATTTTTATAGGACGGAATATGCGAGAGTTGAATGAAAATGCGTTGAACTTGAAAATTTGTTGATACATGATTATTGATTAGTAAGTAGGTAGCAGTTAAGCAATAGATAGTTTATATATGGCAATCGACTGAACGCAACGGACGGTTGCTGTGTTAATGCAAGTTTGCAATAGACGAAATATATATATCTATATATATATATATATATATATATATATATATGTGTGTACGATCTGATAGATCGAGCAGTAAACGTGAATGTCTTCCTTGAAAACAAAATATGCGAAATACGCATGTACGATGTACATGGTAAAAATAAAGTACCATTTTTTATCAATAAATCAGTGTTAATATGTTTATTACAATGTTACCCAAAATTACCTTCTCCTTTATCCGTTTACAACGTCATGCATTTATATTTTCTTAACATTATACTTATCTCAGAAAAATTGCAAAATAATTTGAAAGCTTGAAAACTTCATAATTAATTTCTTTATTAATTATCTATCAAATAATTATCTATTCGAAGTTAGTATTAAAATTCTTATTAAAATTAAAAGCAAAACGTTGGAGTCATTCAACCGGAAACCTTATTCATAGCCACATCATTTTTTAATTCAAGGATCATTCTATAAGATTACAAATTAACTCTTATAATTATTCCATAGTCCCTGAAAGAAGAAACTAAAAAATGTCTATCTGTCTTCGTACGAAGCATATATTTCACAATAACGAAGGATTTATTTAAAAAAAAAAAAAAAAAAACTTGCGTTACCGAATTGAAAAAAAATCGTACGGCAACGACATAAATCGAAGATACGAAGAAACACGTCGCCGGATCACTAGCATATGCAAATGGCCAGATTAAAGTTTCAAGAATTTCATCCTCGGGAGGGCGAGAGCGTAAGGGCGAAAAAGTCGCCGCTTGAAATTCCCATTTGAGCGTCCTCGCGCGCGAACTTTCCCAGCGAAAAAGACAAAGAAACGCGCCGGGAGAAACGAGAGATACACCGACGTACAACCGGGGGATGAATGAATATTTTGAGGGGTTTTGCTCGGGCTGCGCACAAAAACCATCGCGCGAAACGCGTGCCCCGACCGTGCGAGGAGCTTTTACGCCGAGGGGGATAAGGTTGCCGCCGCGGACCGGGGGATCTTTTTCTCCAGTATTCGAGGATACAGTGTGTTCCGGTGTGCACAAAAAAGGTCGGGATACACTTTTTTTTTATAACCGCGCGCTGGTCGCGCTCAACGAATTTCAAAGCGATCGCCCGCGAGCTTTTCCCTGACTTATGCAGCTCTGCCCTGGAAAGGAAATACAAAGGCTTTTGGGGTTTTATCTCTGATACGCAATCAAATATCGAAGACAAGATCGAGACTTTGACTTTTATTAAAGTAGATCTAAAGTATAAAAAATTGCGAAGTAAGTTGTTGTTGTGTTGGCTAATAATATTTAATAACAAGGTGGACGCAATTTTTTCTGGTAATGATTATTATTGTTGTACAATATTTAGTGAAAAGATAAAAAAGTTTCCTGACTAGTTATTTATTTTTTAAATGACAATGAAAATAACATAGTGTCTTTCAATTGTCAGCAATTAAGATTGCAACAATTTTAGTAATATATGAAAAATGGAGCAGATTACGAGGTAATTAACTATTATAATTCGGCTTACAGAATTTCTTTTCGCTTCTATAACATTCGCTCAATTTTTTTTCTGTCGTTTTATATTTCAAGCGAATGTCACTGCCTTCACTTTCTCGCGTAGCCAAATGGCCGAGTTGGTAATACCGAAGAGGATAGAGGGAAGAGGAAAAAAGGGGAAAAGTACGCGATAAGTCTAAATGCTCAACTCGGCTCGTGTAATATTGCGAACAGGCAAAAACTGAGTCGAGCCCCTCTGGTCATTCAATATACCTATACAGATAAATATTAGCAAGAAAGATTCCGTATGTATGAGGGGTACGATGCTAATGCTCGGCGGCGTCCTATATATACGTAAATGGGAAATTCCCGATTGAACTTTATTTCGATTTTAAATATCAACTGAAACGGAGGGATTAAATATTTCAATATTAACGAGTTCTACATACTGCAAATAAAAAAAAAATTAATACGTCAGCACATAAATTTTAAATCAAATCAATGTATAATAAAAACTGTACATTTGTACACTGAAAGAATCTCCTCGCAATAATTACGTGAAAAAGCTTTATCGTTGGTCTGCAGTTTTTAAGCGTTAAAAATTTTTACTGAAAAATATTGCAATTTTTACCTGCATTTTGGAGCTCCTCTGTAAAAATTGCACGAATTTTCTTATAAAAATTACGGTATGACTCTCCGTATAAATAACGGAGCTTTTCTTTTCAAAATTATGTAGCTTTTCGTGTAAAAAATACAAACTTTCTTCAACAATCCAAATTACAAAGTAAAAATTCTTTCAAGTACTTCTAACAGTTGTGACCACATTTTCATTACCTAAAAAACACATTAGCTTATACATCGTTCTATCAGAGCAAAATTTAAAGTCCTTTTATTATTATTTATGTATTTAAATTTAAAAAAAAATCAGCGTCGCGTTAAGTACGCGCATCGCGCGCACTTCTCGATATCACGCACGCGAGCTCTCGTAAAACAAGCGAAACTCGGCTGGAAGTAGGAGGAACTATAAATCATCGAACTTGTACTATCGACGCTTCGTCGACGCCTCGGTGCTTTTTGCACGAGGCCTTACGTGCCCCGCGGCTCGCCTGGGCGTTGCTGCAGGCGAGCCGAGCTTTGACTGAAAGCTCCGCGCATGCCGTACGTGCGTACCGTTCACACGTGCAATTGCAGCGCCAAGTGGTCTCCTACTTTTCTGCGCTTGAGAAGAGGCTAGAGTTTTTTCTCTATACCCTGAACTGCCAGTTGCATTTTCAGCTGCTCTGATAAAGTCACGAAATGACGCGAAAAAAGCGAATTTTATTTATAGCTAGCACGATTTTTCGTCCTCGTTAATTTTGCTTCCTCCTAGAGGGTATAATGTACGCGAAAGGAGGAATAAAAGTTCGAGGAAAAACATTGTAGACATTTGTTTTATTAGTCGATTCGGAGCCGAAATATACCTTTTTAGTAAATGTTCGCGTTCTTTTTTCATATAATTAGTGTTTTGATAACATTTTACTGACGTCCTATTGTTTGATGTCAGTAAACTTTCATCAAGCGATTAAATAATTTTATCGCAATGAAAAATAATGAAAAAATTGCAGAGTGTGTAACTCTGGTTGCAGCGGGTATCAGCGGGTAAATAAGATTAGGTATCGCAGTCATGCGTAAAGATGACAACTCCCCAGGCCACGGCTAATGCGCTGCACGCAGATGTGAATCCGGCGGCTGGCGTCCGTGTCTCGTTTGTTTGTCTTTGGCCGCTCGCGCGCGCGGAGATGAGCCAGACAAAAGGGGGAGTGCGGTACGAACCGCGAGCCGAGCTATTTAGACAGATTCCGCTGCTGTGCGCGATGCGACGCGCTGTCCCATTGTCTTTCTATATATCTGCTGGTGCGAGGAATCACGCGAGCCGATGGAGCACGTCACATCGCGATGCACGCGGAAGCCTCCTTTAATGACAGATGCGCGCGCCCGTATTCCTGTATATCAGCTTTGCGTGCGTGTGATGCGTTTCAGGCGGCGTGAAATTCGCGCTCGAGTCGAATTACCTACGTCTGCGGATAAAACGCGCGGATCCGCCCGCGCTGGGTAGTTCCCTCAATTTCTCCACTTGTCGAGCATTGTGCCTGGAATAGCGCGGAGTTGTGAAAGAAAATCTCTTTGCTTGAATCGTAGATTTGATTTATCTGAATAATTATACTTTTTTTGGATAGGCGATGTTTCTTTCGGTTTTTCAAATGTCGATGATATGAGTACACTCGGCTCGAGTTAATTCTCGAAGAACAATTTAAAAATTTTCATGAGACGTTGCAAATTTTTAAATTGTTCTTCGAGAATCAACTCGAGCCAAGTGTACATATGTGTGCCTGTTATTCTCCCGACTTCTTTTAAATTTCAAGCCGCTTAAAAAAATTCAAGAGATTTTTAAGTCATTTTTAAGATAAAAAATGTTAAATTTATTTAATATACCTTTGCACGCTATAGAAAGATTATTTTTGCGAGATGTTCAAATTTAGAAAAATGATAAACCTTATTTAGGTATACATTTTCTAATTTTTCGAAACGAAATCTATCAATTCAAAATGTTGAGGAAACTAATTTGATCCCTAAAGTGGCTGCTTAATTTTTTTCGTACATAATAATAGATGAATGTTCAGAATAAAATTAGAATTAACTACAAAACAGTCATCTATCGGATGAATGAAAAAAAAAAAAAAAAAAAAAAAAATAGTAAGTTAATAATAATTTAGCAATAAATTTTTTGTTTGTTCTTATAAAATCAGATTTTATTTACTTTAAAATACTGTTTATGCATTAATCAAATTTTGAATTAATATTAACGTACTGCATGTTACTGTTTATCTTTTCAAATTTTTTTATTATTTCGCTGCAATAAATAATGCATAAATAAATATTTGTTTGTTCTTTTGAAATGTTTGAAAATTGCGGCACTTAGATTTTTCGTAGTTCCATTGGCAGACCTGAGAATCAGCCGGTACGGCCGGCATTACGGTATATATATAGTATGTCTGTTCAATACGTATATATACAGTACGATGCCCCTTCTCTCTCAGTTCGCCAGCGTACCCTGGATAGCCGTCGAGTGAGAAGAGTGGAGAAGAGACGCAGTGGGACAAGTAGTTGATTCTGAGCGAGTCAGACAGTGAAAAACATAAATTATACGGACCGTTGAATATTTTGTTTGCACGAAGTGAAAAACATGCAAAAGTGATTGTGGAAATCACCAAATCTACTCTGAATTAAAGGTAAAAAAATATGTTAAATAAGTAGTGGGTTCAAAATAAAAAGGGGGTCTCTGCATTTGAGGTTATATATGACTGGAATTCACTCGGCGTGACCTTGAAACTGTTATTTATAGAAACTAACAATGATTTGATTACTTTGAAATTATTCCCGGCATTTTAAGAATAATACATTACTTGCACGCGTACACGTGTGAGTCCAATAAATAATTCAATAATTTGATATTGTTTACATAACACGCCGAACCAACGTGGCACATTACAGAAATTTATTTGTAATGGTAATAGTAGCCCGATATAAAGTTATTAATTTATTAAGGTACTATTGAATTTAAAAATAAATATTTTTACATAAAAAATGTTAAAAAAGAATTGCATTACGAGCATATTCTTGTGCAAGTCAAAGTGATATTATTTTGGAGCAGACACTGTTATTAAAACTTCTCCATCTTCCATTTACTAAAACAAAAAAACTTTAATTTTTTTTTTTATTATAAACAGTATAATAAATTAATAAATACAATAAAAATGAAATGAAATTAGAAATAGAAAGTGAGCGCTTCATGTTTCATTAAAAACGTTGGATAACGGCAAATGTTTATTCAATTAACGCACAGGCACATCATTAGGCGTGATGAACTCGAGTCAAGAGTAAGCAACATTAATCATCGAGCTCTCCCTTGATAATTGATAAGGGTAACCGGCCCATTGTGCTCCGGAGTCAGTGCACTCGCACCTCCCCTACCCTTCTGGCACGTGCATTGACTCCGAAAGAGTCTCGATTGTCATATATTTGCGGGCCGCTTCATCGACCCTCTCACTCGCGCAGCCGTCAGACTGGCACTTTACTCTTTTCCCTTCAAGGTTAGATCCTCGCGGCGACCCACGGCGGCGGCCAGAGATCCTGTTAATCCCTGGGAATCGGATATCCAGCCGCTGCTTACGACGCTCGGGGCTACAGGACGGGGTTAAGTCTCGCATCGCCTCATCATGGAGACGAGGTACGTTGAGCTCTATTCTTCAGTTTTTTTTTTTGTGTGCCATTCTTTCTGCTCGTTTTGCACGAGAGTTACTTTTTTTTTTTTTTTTAAAACTCGTGGCGTTTATGTTTACGTAGCATTTTGCGATATAAACATCGTGTCTCTTATCGCGAGGAAACTTTTTTTTTGGTGAGTCGGAATTAATTGTGCGACATTTGCGAATTTATACTTTTCGATACTTACTGTATATCTCTTGTTGTGATGCGAGATACAGTGAGAATTGATTACACTTAAGTTTTTTTTTTGCTTGAAAAGGGAAAAGAGGATCATGAATTTTTCTCTATTTCTAAGTTGATTTGAAGCGATGTACTTTAAGTAAGTGATAAACAATAAATGAAAAGACGATGTTTTTTTTCAAAATAATTTATATTGATACAAACATGAATACAATTTGAAAAATTCATTTTACTTTATTTAAGCAAGTTAATTGTAAAATACATATTAGATAACTATAGCTAATATTAGCAATAACATTTTCTTTGCTGATGATAAGAAAAGTGTTATTGTAAATGTACAGAACTACAAATTTATTTTAAACGATATTATTAAAGTGTCCTGTTTATAGATAATAAAAAAAAACAATCTACTGACAACTTAATTTTGTAGTAAACATGAAACAATAAGGCGTATTTTTAAATAAATATGTTTTTGTATAAGAAAAAACTAAGAGCTGCAATACTCTGCGAGCGTACTTTGCAATTCATGTTCGAAACCTTACCCACGTACTGTTGGCTTCGAATCGCGGGAATTTCTACAATAAATTTAGTGTTTTGCGTTTTGTACGTGCTTGTATTTGCTCATCGGATTCGCTCCTCTACTCCACTTAATCTTAACCCTCTGACATTTTATCTTATTCATTTTTTTTCATTATTACTTCTATTGATTTATCGCATTTCTAGTACTTTTTTTTATTATTTTTTAAGGTAATAATGTTAAAAAAGAAAAATAAATAATTTTTTCTAAAAAGGAATATATTTACATTTTTTTGGAAACTTTTCTATCAACTTGGAAATGAGTATTTTATACAATACGTGGTCTAATATCGGAACGAACCGTAGGTAGTAGACGTAATCAGAGAAAAATGTTCTTCTTTTTCTGAGTTTCTTTTTATCTACGAAACCAGACGAATTCTTTATAAAGATTATCAAAGATTACGTTTGTGAGTTCGTGAGTAAACACTTAATAATTTGTTTCTGATTTCCTTAACACAGTAAAGATTCAATTTAACAAATTTATTTAAAAAGAAAAACAGTATCATTTGCTTATTATTTAAAAAAGTATTGTTTTAAAGTGTAAATCGCGCAGTAAGATTTACAATGTTGTTTATCACAGAAAAAGACGAGAGTACGATTACAATGAAAAGATAATCTACTTTAATGCTGACGGAAACCCCATTGAAATCCAAAGCAAAAAAAAAGGTATATTTTCATCACAATAAATAAAAAATGAAAAAGATAAATGTCGTAGGATTACCTCATTAGGGCCGATCCGAAGATAATCTTTTGGAGCGCCGGGTGTATCTTCGTCGAAGGAAAAATTCTCCCAGAGCTCCTCCTTTCCTGCAATACTCTCACCCACCCCTCCTCCCTCCCAAAAATCCTCACCGCATTCTCGAAAGAGACTTCCGCACAATAGCTATCTTTTGTTCTGTTTCCCATTTCAGCCAGCTATGACGCTTAAAAAAAATTTTTTTTTGTGTAAAAAACAAACACCCACCCAATATTAGAATTCGACGTCGAGGGGATGTCCGGAGCGGCGATCGGCCGCCTAGTGCTCTCCAAGCACTGGAGGAGCCTCCATGCAAGGAATTGGCTGCTGCCGCCGACGAAGGTCAAGTGCACGGGGGCACGGGGGTTGCACCTGCGGCCAATTGCCTCGATGCTGCTGGCGTCTAATAAGGGCACTATCGAGCGACATCGGCTGCTACTTCAAGACGGATGCTCGCTGCATCCGAAAATTCCGAAGAAACATGCTTCTACGTATTGTCCTTGATATTTTTTTAATGTGAGGGAGCTGGGCGATGTTTTGGCATAAATGTTACTTGTGTTGTTACAATTATACTATTTTTTTATCGCATTAAAAAGTACACTAACTATGAGAGTCGCAGTCATCAAGAATTTTTATCGCATTAAAAAGTACACTAATTATGAGTCACAGTCATCAAGAATTTTTATCACATTAAAAAGTACTTTAACTATGAGAGTCACAGTCATCATGGATTTTTTGGAAATTTTGAGCATCATTTTCTAATGCCAAAATATTAAGGTATATAAAGCTCAAAATAGCAATAAAAAACGAACATATCAATTATTTGAGATGCTATATGTTAAAAAAAATTGTTAAAAGTTATGTATTATTTAGTATACTCATTCTCAATAATAAATGAATTACCGTAGTATTAAAGTGTGCAAAATTTGATTATGAAAATTTAGTACACATTATCAAGTATAATCAATAATACATAATTTTAGAAAAAGTAATGATTTTTTAATGTATAACGTTCCAAATTAATTTATTTTTACCGAACAGACTTAAAATGATTAAAGTATTTGCATTTACGCTTTATTACAAAGCATAGTCCAGTTCTCTCATTTATTTTTCAAATAATTTATTCACGATTCATTAATAACATTTCGAAAGGATTGAGTATCGCTCCAATGAATTTCAATGCAGAACTCATTGCTGCAGCGATATCACATTTAGTTTTTATCTTTAATGATGTTTTTAAAGCGAAACATGACGTGCCGCGATAATGACCGTCTGAGCTTTCTATACATATAAAAAAAAGAATTAATCCGACACAAATTGAAATCTGATAAACTTCTTATCGAAAATTAATATTCCCTATTTGAGTTAGTTAATTAATTAATTAACAGCGATTTATTAATACAACGCTGTTTAATTAAAGACCCATTGCGCCATATTGCAAAATCGTTTTAGTAGCCGGGCGCCCGGTTAATTTCCAGGCTAAATCTTAATGACATGCGTAATACCCCAAGCCGCTATTGTGACAGGGAAGTTTGCGCGGCGCACATTGTCCCCCCGGAGCCGTGCGCTTCGCGCTCAATAACGGATCGAGGCTCCCAAGAAATCTACCCCCACCCATTTTAATATCAATTTTTGCGCGCGCAAAAAGCGCAAAATCCTGCGTCTCCGGTTATAACCATAACAAATCGTTCGGCCCGCGCGCGTGCGCACTTCATAAATTTCAATTGTTGCTTATCAGTAATCTGATAGGGGCATGGGGGAGGGGGTGACCGGCGAGTGCCGGGCCATCCGTCAGGGCCGCGAGCGCGTAATTCAACGTGAAAATAAGCGGCCTCGCGCCGTTTCGTGCTGGGATGATCGAGCATCGACGCTGGCCGACGAATATAAAGCGTAGGATATTACTTTTAGCCGGTAGTCCGGTAGCTTTATTCCTGCGCTTTCCTTGAATAATCGACTGCAGCGGTAGCTTATAGATTGTGCGCGGGGAATGCCTGCCCCTTTGACGAAAGGCCGGATTCCGCGTTATTTTATTTATTTGAAGGTAATGATGTGGCTCTACTGGTTGTGAATAATTAAACAGCACAATTCGAATTTTATCGCGGAGGGTGTAATTCAAGGGGATGCCTCATCCTAAGCTTCCCGAAGACGCTGCTGCCGCCTGCAGTGGTGTAGAGTCAGACGGAGAAATTTATTCTTTTTTTTTTCAGTTGAAAAATTTGGAAATAAAACTTTCTTTTAGAAGAAAAAATAAATTTGTGGATGAAGGAAAGGTATTAAATTCACTGCGTCTAAAAATTAGACAGGGATATGTCATAGGAATTCGAATTAGGATTCCTTACCTTTTATCTACAATTAACCTATCATTTCCCTGACTTCTTCCATGAGATACGTGTCGAAGGGACTGGAGAAATATTACCTGGATCTAGACAGTTTTCCTTACATTCTAAACTCTAATAAAACTAATAAAACTTAGGCATAATGAAAGTAAAATTTGTATTTTAAACGTTTAATAACGTTTATTTAAATAATAATACCTTTGTTCTCAAAGTAAAAGTACTCTTCTCAAAGTAAAAGATTGAAAAAAAAAATGTTTTAGATCTAACTAAATTTCTACTTACAAAACAATTTAGTTTATTTAACTAGACCATCTTGTTAGTTTGAAGAATGTTAAAAACTTTTCTCTTACATATCCTAATTGTTTTTTGTTGTTGTTGTTTTTTTTTAAATAACTCTTTATCATCGCGTATAATCTGCAAATATTTCAGTTAATGACTTTATATGTAGCTAAAACTGGAAAACTACCTTCTCAAAAGTTTGAACTACTCCTTTATACCGTATAAAGTTAGCTATTATAGAAATAAAAATAAAGACTCATAATAGGCTTGTAAAAATCTTCGTAAAGTTAAATGCATGGGAGCTATTAGAGTATCCTTTATCTTTTCAAACTTTTAAACTTTAATATTTCAGCCATCGACGTCAAACAAGTCCTTAAAATTTCTGCAACGTGAATCAAAAGATCATGAAATCGAACGCTTCCGAATAAAAGTGATATATTTTACAAGGAAAAATATTGCATAAATAAAGTTTACGAGCCCAGCGAGTGGCTAATATTGTAATCGCGGGTAAAATATGATTACGCGCAAAATGAAGAACGTCAATAGAGTCCAATGGAATTGAAGATTAGTCGAACAAAGTGAAACGGACTTTTTCGGCAAATATTCGCAGCGACGTATGTGGAACGTGTATAGATGCTGGCAGGGAAGAACCGATGCAGCGACGCGCATTGTGCGCAGTATTGATCCTTTCAAATGCACAAAGTAGAGAAATACGTACGCACGTACGGATCGCGTGTACATATATACCTATATAAAGGCCACGGAATGCGCGTACGTTCGGAGCGGTCCATTTGACTCGGTCAGTTCGAGAATTTCCAAGCTGCTGCTTTTTTCGTTCCCTCCCTTTTTCAGATATGTGTATATACATATATATGTACATGTAACGGATGGAATGCCACTGGGATCTTTAAATTCTTGGCGGGGGTCATTCTTCAATATTGTACTAATAATTATTATTTGACTGCTGAAGCAAACGGGAAATTTATTAAATCTCACTTACTCCGCGGAGAAACAATTGTTACGTAATCTGAATTTCTTTGTTAAATACATTTAATAATCTTCATTGTTAAATGTTCGTTTTTTATGGAGCTTTTGCACTCTCATCGTAATGAAATGATTATTTTATGGAGGAACGTATTTATGTTTATTTGAATAAAATTTTGAAATAGTAGTATGTTCAGTTTGAATATTGTCGAACAGCTTATTCCGTAAGATAAAATTTTTATTTTAAGAATATGAGTGAAAGAATTTATGTTAAAAAGATGATTGCGGTATCGATTTGAAACTTACCTACATTTTTGCACGATTCTCCATGGAAATGAGAATTGGAAATAACATTTTCGTTATCTCACTTTATCGTTTGCATTCAATAAAATTATCGTTAAATTCAATCCGCTGAGAAGTAAATTCACATTTCGAATGAATTTTAATTTTTGGAGTATCTTGTAAATACTATAAGGAGAGAAATCCTCTGGCGAGTTTTACAAGGTATTATTGTAATTTTGTTACAGACTGACAATCTAATAAATTTTATTATGTACCTACTATTGTAAATTTTCATACGGAACTTATGAATTTTTCTCAGAGACCTATGCATTTTTCTGAGAAACCTACGAATTTTTCTAAGAAATATACGAATTTATCTAAGAAAATTCTTTTAAAATATACCAATAGGGAACTATCAATCATTTCTATCTTCAATTTTAATGGTTAATTTATAAAAAAAAAATACTTTAGCAAACAATTGCAATGGTAACTTGTGAATTTCACTAGAGAATTTCTCTCGTACAATTTACAATAAGTAATTATTCTATTCTACATTCTACACCTATAGCCAGCAAGTTTGATTCCGCGCGAAGCGCGGCTTGTTTCTTCATTCCAAAAGCAGCGCCTCAACGACTCGCTTTGCATTTCAGATACATCCAGTCGCAGATGAAGATCGAGGCGAACATCTGTAGCCAGGACTACGATGGCATCGTGCTGATATCGGGCTCGCCGCCGGGCTACGACGAGCCCGAGCCCTTCAAGACGGTGCTGTACTGCGCGGCGCAGATCGACGCGAGCCTGTACAAGCTGGGCGCGGTGCTGCCGATCAACCTGCCGTCCAAGAGGGTGATCTACAGCCCGACCGGGCCGATCAACCCGGACTACGACGACGTGCGCGTCTTCAGCGAGGCCGCCCTCAAGGGAATGAAGAGGTGATCCTTCCTTGTCCGCCCGGCCGATTGACTCTCGCGAGAAAAGTATGACGAGGCGTAATTGACGTTTTGACGAATCGACCCGGCTTCCGGATTGCTTGGACAAACCATTCGCGATGATTGCGTGCCTAGGGATCGTTTCTTCTTTTATTGACTTGGCTGACCTTTCGAGTTTCACGTGGTTATTATTTTCTTTTTTTTTTCTCAGACAATACATTGTGATAATTAATAGAAAATGACTATCACAGCGAAAACAATCAATTTATAAAAATAACTAGCTTCACTTGGAGACTCATCGCTCTTTCAAGATAGGATTCACCGAGAGAAGTGAAAGGGGCGCGGTTGAAGCACGAAGGACTCCATTGGCGTAATTTTTAGAGAAAAATAACTATTTTTCTTTTTTAAGTGTCAATTTTGTCCTCCACTTACAAGACTGTGCAGTAAATTTTTCTATGCAATTTTCTCGGTATGTGCGTGAGTGCTTATTTGCTCGAGTGAAAGTAGCGTCCAAGTAGCTCTCTTGTTTCGCGGTATAAATTGTCTTCCGCGGAAATTGAAAATAAACGAGCCATTTCGAGGAATGTTTTCTTTTTGTTAACGGTTGAAGTGCTCGAAAAAGCTCATAGCGGCTGTTAAAATAAACGTCAATTTTCATTACGCGCTGGAAATTACAAAAACTCCGGACATACATCGTCATTTCGTTAGCATTTAAAGACTCGCGAGAAATACAAAATCGCTAAAATTTGCAGAAGCAAGTCGATTATACGATCACGGAATCAATTTTCTCTTTTTACCGGGGCGGGGGAGCTTCGAATTTTATCGCAAAAAACTAGGCGTTAAAATTTTAACCGATTCATATCGTCCCGTACGTTATTCCCGCGTGCGCACAGCTCTTAATACGCTTAAAACTTGACGTCAAGACAACTTTCCCGGCCATGGCTATCCCCGCGAAACATTAAAATTTCACGATAATCCATTAAAATATCAAGCAGAGACAAATCACGAGGGGGTAGGACGAGGCTTCCTCTCATCGATGGGAAGGTTAAAGAGAGGCAATTTTACGCGTCGTCGTAGGTGGTGTAAAAAACAGTGGCGGAAATCGTGATGCGGCATATTTTGCGGGGATCGTATATCCGTTACGAGCAGCGAAATAATGGAGTTTTCTTCGCCGCGCGTATAACATTGTTTCCCTTTGAGAGGACAGATCCGAATAACATTTGCATTATTATGGACCAGAAGGGGAGGGCGGAGGGTCGCGGGAGCGTGAGCTTTTATGCGGAAAGGAGCGCGGGTGCCGATGCACAATATCTTCCAGGAGTGTTCGCCTGAGAGCGGATCTGATATTAGGTACAGGAATAACTTGGAGGCCGAGAACGGGCTCTTGCCCGTCGCACAGATCACGGGGCTCCCCTGGATCGCGGAGGCGTGAATAATCTGTAATTGTGCGCCAGCTTACATAATGTACGAGGCAAAGCTCGGATTTTTTAACGATACGGCTGAGCGGCATGTTTGTGTTTCAAATATGGGAATCGACACGTTTTTTCCCGAAGGATTTGCAAAAATTTTATGCGGATATTGGTAAAATAGTGCATTGTAGAACGTGGGGTTTTTACTGGGAGAATTTTCTCGTAAAAATTCCAGTTGAAGCTCCACATTAGTTCCTACGTAGTTGAAAGCGAAAGCAATATTACATGAAAACCTCATTTCAGTTCTGATTAATTTCTGTCAAAAGTCAAATTAATTTAAATTTCATAAAAAAACCTAAATTATACACTATTAATTAATGAGTACTGAAAAGCACAGAAGCTTTGTAAAGCTTTTCACAAAAAAAAAAAAAACAAAATTTGTCTTAAACTTCTGAAAGTATATATTTTAATTCGTGTTATGAAAAATAATTAAACAGTCAATTTTCATAGAAATTATAAAACAAATTTGAATAGTTACATCAAATTTACTTTACGATCCATCTACACCTTATTGTTCTTTTTCATTGTGCAAACGTTATTTAATCAGCGCTTTAATGACAAAAACCGCAGCTCAAATAAATACACACGTCCGCCGTAAGTATGCGAAAAACGAAGTTTAATTAACATGTAACATTAAACGACCCAAAATAAGCAGCACAGAGTCCCCGGAGAACGCGCAAAAAATAGATCAACATCAGAAAGATAAATAACTCAGCAAATCCCGCGGCACATCAATTATACTGAGCAAATTGGTGAAATAAAGATTCCCCAGGTCCCCCGAACAAGGGAGCAGATTCGAGATTCGCAAAGCTCTGCGACGGACCGAGGCGACCGGTGATGCATGTGTGTGTGCGCGAGTACATGTACGTGTGCGTGTATATACGTATATGAACGTGTGTATACATTTGTGTGCGAGTGTGCGAGTGTGAAGGGGTATGTGAACGTTTATGTGCGGGCGGCGCCTCATTACAGGCTTCGTTCGCGGCGCGTTAATTGTGAGAACGAGAGGAGAGCTCAGAGTGCGACGCGCTTTGTTTGTCGTGTTCGCAGGGCCCTGCAGGCTGGCGTGCGCTGCCCGCTCCTGGTGCTGCTGCCCGACGCGCGCTTCGAGAACACCGAGCTGGTTACTCTGTTGGGCGCCCTCGAGGCTATCTACGTGGTAAGTAAAGTATCTCGCCGAAATCTCGCGGTAACTGCAATTTCCGGCTCGGCTCCCCTAAGCCTCTCCTCCTCTTCCTCCGGCCCGGTCGCTTTGCCTTCGCTCTCCTCCCGAACCCACACCGCGTAATTGCTACGAAAATCCTCTGTTTTTCGCCTCTTATTCCGCCTGATTTTCTGCTGTGTCGGGTTTGTTTAAAATACCCTTTATACACGTTACTCGGCTATTTTATTAAATTTGTGGATTTTTTTTTTTTTTTTGTTTTTCATGAAATATTTAGGCAGAGTCGCGTAATGCTTGAAGACAACTTTTTATTACTACTTTCATAAATAATTAAAAAAATATGCTCAAATTATTTTTTATAATTAAAAATTTTAATTTAAAGCCACATGACACTGTAGTTTTCTATTCATCGTCGAAAGATTGCCGTACATTTTTTATTAAATAATTTAAACCATTTTTGCAGGTAACTTCTTAATTCAAATTAAGATACAGAATTTCTTAAAAATATGAGAAGCCTTGATTATCTTTTTATAGTGACCATTGTTGACGTTATTTAAAATAAACAACGTAATATCTTGATAACAGTATTCTTATTAATTAATTAAGTTTTCCGAGTGTATTAGTTTCTAAAACTTTGTATTAAAAAAAAAACTCCAATCCGTTGAATTAATGAATAAATTAAAGAATAAAACGAGCGGAGAGTAAATCACATTGTCGCGCAAAGCGTATGTAAACTTATAAATTACGCAAATTAACAAAATAATTTTCTTAATTACTAATGGACGCGGTAATACAGCACTTTAGCTCTTAAGAAACTTGGCCAGTCCGGCCGGACCAGCAGGCCTCCACTTACGTCGGGTGTAGGTCCGGTCGCGCAACATAAGCTTTCGGGTCTCGCCCCCCCTCCCCCCCTCCGACAAAGTTTCGCGCTAAGAATTCATCCACTATGCACAAACAACCCTGGGAGAGTGGCTGACCGTTGCAATTTCCGAAGTAAATACCGGGGCGCGATCGCGAAACTCCCCGCGAGCAAAGTTCCGCGGGCGCTGCCGTCGCTGCCGCGACGACTACCAAGTCGACCTTCGAGTTGCACACCCCCCCATTCCCACCCCCAACCCTCCTTCCACATCCGCGCCCTTTACATCGTGGATCGCACTGCAATATACTCGAAGGGGTATGTCAAGCGCGCGGCCGCCCGACCTAATTAGCGAATTATGCCGTTCTTTCAAGATATATACAAGGCTTTTAGGAATTCGCCCGCTTGTCGTGAGCCCTCCCTCATTACCTTCCTCTCCCTTTTGAGAGAATACCTCTTGAGAGATGTTTTAAATTAATTACATTTCAAAGGGAACTCTCTATTTTTTTCTTTTTATTGTTAAACGAGCTAATTGTTCGATTTTTATTAGTCGCGACCGGGTGAACAGTCAGAGGGATAAAAAAAGTGTTCAGAATTTCTTATTTTCAAGGAGAGTAGCAACCCACTGTGACGTGGATTTCTCTGAAATCAGGCAATACAAATAGGAGAAAATATCTTGGGAAAATAGATGTTGATTACTTAATACATTCATTCTGATTAAGCGAAAAGACGTACTAAAATTTATAAAAAATAGAAATAAAGTAGAACATCCGAGCTACAATTACAAATTCACACGAAAGAAAGATCTTTAGTCGTTCAAAAGTAGTGCCCGATTAAAATACTTACAGTTAATTTTTTCGTTTGTTAGTTACCAATTTTTTTCGTAAACGGCCGAAAATGTTTCCCATTTTTTTCCCGAGACACTTGTTCATTATCGTCGACACTCTCCTCAATAATTAAATTTGTTAAATGCTCGAAGGCAGCTTCATTTACGGCGCAGCTACCACGATCCAAGTTTAATGCCTCCGATAAAAATTCGCAATTAAACGTCCACGAGAATAACAATGGGCACTCTAAATTAATTTAAAATGCCACTTTCTGGCCAATAAAATGGAATTGAGACGACACGCCCAGGAAGTTTCCGCGAAGTGAGCGCGCAGTAAAGGTTCGATCTTGTGGTGAATGTTGCAGCCTCTGCAGGTCCGAGAAATCAGTCTCGATCGGCAGTACAAGGTCCCGGTGCTCGGAGTTTGGAGTACGATCTGCAACAACAAGTTACAGGGTATAGTGAAGCTGGCCGAGGCCCTCGAGAGCGGTAGATTCGTCGCCCGCGACCTCGGTGAGTACGTTGGAAACAGCACATTTTGCCGGACGTTTTCACCTCGACGTGTACCAAAGTTCTCCGGCAAACTCCCATCGGATTATTCTTAAGCAAAACTTGATGGGACTCGGGGGAGCTTAGTGCTTCCCTAGGAAATGAGAAAATTTAGCCCCGGGACTTGAATCGCCTTTTGGGCATCATTGAAAACGTATAATTGAATCGCTTTGACCCGAACGATGGTTCATTTAATTAGAATCATTTTGGAAGTTCGGATTAATTGTCCCTTTTTTCCTTTTTTTTTAATATAATGTTCCGTCAAATAGAATGTCGGAAAAAGTCAGCATGAATTTTTTTTTCAACGTAATAATCCTCTCTTATTCGATACAGCATAGATTAAAAATAAAATTAACTTTCGATTGCACTGTTCTAATACCCTTGTAGCATTCCATACCAGACTAGAGTAATATCAAAATTTTTTTTTCCACGCGGGATCCTAATTTATTAAACCCGTGACAAATGAATGACCGAAGAAAAACCGGAGGAAACGAGAAAGAAACGGTGAAACTCTGGAGCAGATAACCCTTCCGTCTAATTGAGAAAAGTGCGCGCATTAATTGTTCCGCGACGTTTTTTTTTTTTTTTTCCTTTCCTCACCCTCCCGCCGACTTACATCCCCATTCCGCTGTCTCCATTGAAACTTCCTATCTGGCGGTGACAAGACAGTCATCCATCTAACGCTGGCGCTGCAGATTATTTTCCCCCGAGAATCGTTTTATCACGATTCTTGGCGACCCGCTGCAGAGCGATGCGCGCGTGTCTGCACTCCAGATGTATACACTCGAAAAGGCCCGCGGATTAAGAAGAAAGGAAGCGCAACTGCGGAAGGAACCAAAGCAGAATCAAGGCGGAATGATTAATCACACTTTTTGTTGTCGTTGTATATCTTCTGCACTTCGTTGGATTTATACTTTTGTTGCTGACCGACGTATCTGTTCGTGAAATATAAATAACAGGCAGAGCTTTCGTAAAGCGGAGATGCGCAAACATCTTATCCACGATGGTGTACGTACAATACGTATATAGTTTTATTTATTTTTTTAAAAAATTTATGCACTTTTATTCAAGCGTATAAAAACTTCGTGACGCTATCGCTCGCCATAAAGTATAACCGCGGCCTTCATTCAAAACTGTAAAATTTTGTTTCGCGCGTATCTTCCGCAAGCGGGCTCTTTAAAGTATTCTAAACTTTACCGAGAGACTACATTTGTATCATCAGGAGACCAGCATACGAGTAAAGTTGCTATCTAACGCCGGCGAATACACTCGGTTGACGTTCTAAGGTAGTTACAATGGACGAAAATTTTGTCGTCCGAATTTTTCCATCGGCTATTTTTAAGGTTGCGTCGAGAGAGGAATAGCGGATGCATTTCGAAAGTGTAGATGTCGCGATGCAAAACTTGTAAAATTACGAGGAAAATTCTTGATATCGTGGGGGGAGGAAAAGCGACAGAAAAAATAAAAAAGCATAGAGTACGGTGGTTGCGGAATACCGAATTCAAAAACGCCCGAGAGCATCGCCAAAGTGCCCTCTAGAAAATTGCAACTCGGTTACTCTGGTCGTAAAATCGTCCTGCTGGGCTCCTAACCCCAGAGGCACAATCTCCGAGCGATTTGCTGAAAGCCAAAAAGGAACGAGGAAGACTCAAAGAGATAAAGAGAGTCGACAAGAAGGGTGACAAGAGAAACTGCGGGAAAGGATGAGGGAACAGTGAAAAATGTGCGTGAAGTGAAGGGTGGAGGGGGGAAGGTGCGGACAGAACTTCAAGAAAATAGTGAAATAAAAAAAGAAGGGACGAAAGAAAAGGGTTTAATGTCAAACCTGATCCGAGTTGTAATCGCCAAATTAAAACGCTTAGCCGTTTTCTTTTTCTAGTAAAATATATAAAATGAAATTGTCGGCAGTTATTATATATAAATTTAATAGGAAATTTAATGACAAATAAAAGAAATAAGAGTATTTATTACCACGATAAAAAAAGTTTATCGACAGCATAAAAAAAAAATTTTATTTTTTCTCTACTAATGCACAAGATTTTTATTTATATCACGACGTAATGGAAAAACAATTTTTTTTTCCGGTGATTCAATTTGTTACAGATTGCTATCTTAACCGAACATATTTTGTTTATCTTAAAAAAGAAGCCAGCAGCTTTACTTCAATATTTCAAAAATTCCGCAACTTTTATGGAGTGGTTTACAAGAGAGGAACTAAAGAGGACGGAAAATTGAAATTCACAAATAGCGTATTTTCTCGAAAATAAATAAATTCGCAAATTGCTAAGTCGAAAAGGACTCGAATAATAAAATTTCTTTTGTTTTCGAATAAAATACGCGAAATGAACAAATAAGTTAGTTAACATTCGTGATCAAGAGGATTAAGAGCTTCGCATCTCTCGCTTTATTAAGGAAGAGGTGCGAATTGTAAGCAGGAGAATTTGAGTGCGTATACGTCGGTTATCGCGCGAATCCCGAGCAGCACGCCTGTATAATCCTGGAAGTGCACCGCGAATCCTATGCGAATCCTATTCGATAATACGAACGGTGCTTCTCTCTCCCTTCTACACCTTCATCTCAACCCCCGGTGATCGCGAATTCGATATATATATATATATCGGATCATCAGGGGCGGCTGCGGCGCCGGAAGTGTCGCTGATTGAATTTCGATCGAAAATCGGATTACCCCCTCGGCGTCCGCGGATCCGCTCTTAGATTTACTTCGATGATCATAAGGAATTGTGCAGTGCCAAAGTGTTAGGACTAGCTTTGCGCGTCAGGCCATTTTTCTGACAGGAATTTATTTTGAAAGTTATGCGCTCTTTATCAACTACAAAGGTGCCCATCAAATTCCTTGTGGAAAAAAATCATTATTTTGCTAGTGTAGTATCTCTTTTTTAATAAGTAATTTAACTGATTAAAAATATATTTAACAAGCGCTAGCTGTTAAAACTGTGAAATAGACATTTCGTCTATTGGATATCTGCTTTTTTGATTGAGGTACTAACGCCTAAACTGATCGTTACAATTTGCAAACCGTCCGTGTCATGTCGCTAATATAAAAATATCTAAAACAATTAGATATTTAATAATTTTTCACCTTGAATGGCTCCTAAAATATCCATCATTTTTAATTCCAGGAGGTGCGGATCCGGAGCGCATGACACCCCCACTATTCGAGGCCTACGTCACGGAGCTATTCGGTCGTACGCGCATCAGTGTCCAGGTGATATCTGATCACGACACTCTGCACCGGGAGTACCCTCTATTTGCAGCCGTGAACCGCGCGGCATCGGTGATCCCGCGGCACAGCGGACGAATCATTTTCTTGACCTACGAGCCCGTGGACCCGAACTGCATCCTCGAGACCGTCATGCTGGTAGGCAAGGGCGTCACCTACGACACTGGCGGCGCCGACATCAAAACCAACCACCACATGGTCGGCATGAGCCGGGATAAGTGCGGAGCTGCGGCCTGCGTTGGTTTCATGCAGGTAACGCGTCTCGCCGGATAGACAATTAAAAAAGCCGATCTCGATAAATATCCTTAACGGGGTCTGAAAGCCAATTAAAAATTCAAATTTCGCGCCACAAAATAGCAGACGAAAATACAACTAATTTAC
>JAWWEN010000038.1:25625377-25653791 GCA_035582955.1 Sycophila texana
ATTTTAAATTGAATTTCAATTGAAAACGTAACAAGTTCCTCTAACGAATTTGGTTATTCAGTAAATCTTCTTGATCGACCTATAAAAGTGGTTATACCTTTTGCCGGACTATGTAAGAGCCTTACCTCGGAAGATAAAATCGCGGAGTGCAGCTGTACTCTAAAGGCAAAGTACTACTTCGACTTTTGTCGAGGGACGATAAGGATACTCCTATCCTTTTATATTAATACAATTGTAGATAACTAACAAAGAAAATAAATAAGATGAAGAGGTTTTTTGTAAAATTTATTTTAAAACTGATTGTTGCTACAATTTAACGATATTATTATTCGGTGTTCTTTTGTATGCTAATATCTACGTATTTTTTGTAGTATCTATTGCGTTAATAATAGCCAGTTGATCAATAATGTCAATCAATTATTTTTGAATATTTCTTTTGCGTAGTTATATAGTGGTATTTTTGAATACATAATCAGTTCAAATACTAAACAGCTGTTAATTTCAGCATTGAATAGAAATATTGCTAATTCGAGTGTTATTTTGAAATGTATGGAATGTCCTGTGTACAAAGCCATTTCCTGCTAATTCAAAGTAATGTTATCAAATTATAAATATATATACAACTATTGCAACTTGATAAGATAATCTAAGCGTGGGGATGGTACTATATTAAGGAGGTACTTCTGTCCTGTCAGCATTGAGTTTGTCAAGTTGATAAAAAAGTGATTACATTTTATTCCTCGCATTAAAAATGAAATTCACACTCGGATTTCTCGCTGTCAGCTGCCTTCTTGGTTTGATTCAGGCTAAGAAAAGTTAATATTATTGTTGTTAAAATTATAAAGTTAAAATTATTAATGCTATAATTTCAAAATTGCAAAAAATTAATAAAAAAAAAACATTTTTTTTCACCCCTGCAGGAGATCCCCTTACGGTCGCATATCGTGAAAGCTGTCCCTTCGACATGGACTGCGAAGCTTATGCTAAGGAGCAACTTAAAAACACCGAAGTCTGCAGGACCTACTCTTTCGTTGACAGTTGGATTGAATGGAGAGTATGCGATGTACGCCTGTGCCCGGGTAACCAGACGGGGCAGCCAGATCTGAGCAAACCTTTCCCGGATTGCTGTCCTCAATGCGAGGAATAAATAAATTTCAATTTTAATATTTTTGTTAATATTTATTATGAAAATTAATAAACTTTAGTGCTATGTCTATGCACTTGTCTATTTAATTCAACGACCAATATTTTAATTACCTTGTGAAAATAGGATATTTTATAGAATTCGGTAAATTAATTGAAACCAAAAGAGGGAGAGTACATTCTTTTCACTTGAACTTGTGCGTCGATAGTCATAAAACAATAATGACCAATAGAACGTAATTAACAATTGTAAGTTGATCTTGATGTAACGAGATTTGAAAATCAGTCAAATGAAATTTACATCTTTTTTCATAGTATATATTCCAGTCATGACTCAAAAGTGTCACCTAAAATATTTTCGCTTTCTCCCACACAAACTTTAACACTGATAGATGTCTATGAATTTAGGTTTGTCAAATTATTTGAGACTTTTTAAACATAAATATATCAGATATACTACTTAAAATTGGTACTTAACAATATAAAGATCACAATGGCAGAAACATGTAAGAAAGAAGAAAATAGTTTACTTTCAAATTAATTACAGTTATTTATTATGAACTTTTCTACAATTTTTATTTCAATTTTGTTTTTAACGATTCTAATTTCAAGTACACTTCAATAATCGCAGAAGTAAGATTATATTATGCACTACTTCTATAAAAACATAGAAGAAAAAACTTTAGATCAATTTAAAAAATCACCTCATCTTATAACAGCATAATAATTCCGCAAAGCTCGGAAGACTTTAAATGCACTGAAAATGAATGAATTATGAGACTATTCTTTAAGAACATCGCACATTTTTAATTGACAGCTCGATAAATCTAACGGAAGTTGCGTTACAATTAGTCCGACGAAAACGAAATTCCGAGTGTCTCCACTGACGGTGGGTGCCTCCTACCCCAGATTAAGCAGCGCGTGGTGCTTTCTTCTCTCCTTTGGTAAGCAGTGTCCACTGTCCGCCTCATTTTCGATTCCGAGTGCGTCCACCTTGGCGAAGCTTCCAACGCTAGCTATAAAGCCGGCCGACCCTACCTCACCATGGCATTCGGTGCTTAGCCTCGGAAGGCAATCGATCGGTAGTTTTGTGCGTGCACCATTCATCCCCGGAAGTTAGAAACCATGAGGACGTCCGTCGCTGTTCTGGTGCTGGCCACCGTAGCCTGCCTGGCCAACGCCGAGTACCAAGGCATCGGCACCACCGTCGAGACTCTCAAGAACATTTACTACAGGTGATTAGCTACTTCCAGTGTCCTTGTGAAGTTCTTCACTGGTGTCGTTCACTCGTACCTAGGAAATACCTTAAAACCTTAAATATACTCAAATCATTATTATCTAAACCTGAAAATGTATCAATTTGTATCGTCAGGTTTATAAGATTCTCAATTAATCAAGCAAAACCATGAAAAATTGAATTTAAGTACGAGCAAAGTTATAACCTTCGAAATTTCAGGTGTGCGAACGATGCCTCGATGCTGTCGTGCGCCAAACCTAAGGTCCTGAAGTACCTGAGCGAGGCTGTGCAGATGGAGCGGCTGCCCATCACACAGGATCTGTCGATCGTGCGCTCGCGCAGTATGCCCGAGGAGAACACTGACTTCGAGGAGTACTACGCCAGCCAGCAGTCCGTGGACCCCAGCAGGCGCGAGCAGCTCCGCTCCCTGATGCTGGAGAAGGTCGACGCCTACCTCAGCAGCCACACCATCGAGGCTAAGCTCCCGGAAGCCATCGTAGGCTCCAACATCGTTCCCCGGTCTCTCGTCGAGTCCGTGCCCAGCAGCATCAGCATACCCCTCAGCGACTCGCCTAACGGAAACGGTCAGTTCTTTTTTGGATCGACTAGTAAACACCTTCTTTTGATTGTCACCTTAAGTCTTCTTCTGGATTAATTAGATCAGAACCTAATCAATTTGATTAATTATTGTTTTGAATAAAAGGTTTGATGAACTGACGAGGTATTCTTGATTACAGGTCGAGGCTTCGTGAAGAAAGTCATGATCCCCTTCCTGCTCGGCTTGAAGTTCAAGGCGACGGCTCTGGTGCCACTTGCTCTGGCCCTCATCGCCCTGAAGACTTGGAAGGCCCTCACTCTCGGTCTCCTCTCGCTCGTCCTCAGCGGCGCTATGATGATCTTCAAACTGACCAAGCCCAAGGTCGCCTACGAAGTCGTCCATTATGGACACCCACCCGTTGAGCACCCACCCCACTGGGACACCGCACCCCACGGACCCTACCGCGCCTACAGGAAGTAGAGCGGAAGCCTACGCTTAGGACGACGATGACGACGACGACGATTTTTTATTTATGAGATTATTTATTTGAACGACGAACTTATTTATAATTTTTTTTTTAATAAAAATACAAGCTGCCTGCTGTTTTTTAAAAATTACACCATCTCTTTTCAATTTACCTATCCTCTTATGAGCGTAAGATTTATCAATTAATTTCTTTTAATTTTATTCTCTTAACAGGATGAGATTCATCAGAAATAGAGTAGAAACAAGTAGAATAGTAAAATTCAATAATAGTACATAATATAGCTTCACCTAGTATACAATTAATTGCACAACTAGTACGATAAGAAAAGTGAAGGTTTGACGTAATTCAATGCCCGGAAACTTCTTTTCGAAAATACCAACCCCGTTGTTGTGAATTTTTCAGCAATGCGTACGTACACGTGAATTTCCTTGAATAAAGCTCCGAAATCGAAAGTCTGCTGCAAACAACTCCGCAGAAAGCGAAAAAAACGGAATAAAGGATCCCGCGCACGGCAATAAAACGAAACAAGGACACCTCGAGCAGCGCAAGCACGCGCCTACCGAAGGAAGCGGAAGCGAACGAGCGGGGGAGAGTCCGAGTCGGCTCAACCCAGAAATCGCTCCGCGTCCCGGATGCCTATGTAAACGAGGAGTAGCGCCGACCCAAAAGCACGAATTGCACTGGACGCCATTAAAAATGCAGAATAGAGCACCAGCCCATTTGGACTGGAATAGGATCGGGTGAAAACGCGCGCGGGTCGCGCGATGCGCATGGCAATTGCAAGCCGATTTCGATTCTCGAGCCGAGGGGATCGGCAGCTCGGATTTCGGCGCGGGTGAAGCGCCAAGGGGGCGCGGGGCCGGCTGGACTGATTAACCCAGTGAGCCGTTAATGGCACGGCGCGTGGAGGAACGGTGCTGGGGACGAGAAAGGAAAGTCGCGCGAGATCGGCGTGTCGGGAATTTGGTATCAGGGTGCCGACACGTGAGGCGTTGCCATAACGAACACGTGGGGAGGACGACCCGTGCGGTATACTGCTTTAAGCCGAACACCTGACGAACTGTCAAGTGGTTACTATTTTTTATGCTCGATGCTGTTGAATGGAATTTTTTTGGACGAATCGATTTTGAATTTGTTAAAGTACGTTAATTCGCTTTATGAATGAATTTTCCGCTGAAAAAATTCAGGTACGAAGTCATCTGACGATTTTATGCGATTTATCATCTGATCGAGCATTTGATTTATGATAAACAATTTAATATTTTATAAGTCAGATGATTTTATCAGTTGATAAATCAGTTGATAAGGTAATAAATCGGTTTGATAATGTTAGAACATTAGTGTTATAATATCAGATGATTAGAAGATTCAAATTTATCATCTAAGTTATCACATAAATCATCAGATGATGATTAATCACTGGAATGTTCTTAGCAGGGTTATTGGGAATGGAAATAATTTTTAACAATGTCGATTGTAGAATTTTAATGTCAATTGTACAATAAAAAGATCAGAATTACAGTTAATTATCCAATATGTTCAGATGCTGTTTGAACCCTTCTTAAGTATCTACAACCTGTTCACTATAAATTACTCAATTTATAACTAGAGCAATGTAAAATTTGATGTGCTGTAAGAAATTATGAAAATATGACTATTTAAACGATTCTAATTTTAATTACTCTGATATTTGAAGATGTTATTCCATTTTGTTATTTAATTTTATTTATAACTAATGTAATTCTGAAGTATCAGTATACTGCGACATTTGAAAAAATGGAAAGCAATGGCCGTGCGTCTTTCAATATGTAAATCATGGAGGGAACAAAAATTTGACACCCTTTTCAATATCCTGCTTCGATCAGCCGTCGCTCATTAAATGAGAAGTGAGAACTTCGCATCCGTTCGATGTACAAGTGACGCGGGCCACTGCGTACTAAAGAGGATGTTAATTGGAGCACCATGCTATTTCTATACAAAGTGGGTTAGCTACGCTAAAAAATGTCTCATTACGCTTTGGCACTTTAATATCTGCAGTCCTATGAATCTTGACTTATAACTACGATCTGTGAAAGTATTTTCATATTTCCTTTGCGTCAATTGTAATTTCTCTTTGAATTTAATTAATCGAGATCCATTTTTTACCTGCTCGCAATAGTGTCATCAAATTCTTTGCCATAAAGATTTACATCCACGATTTATATTCCACAAACTGTTTATACATATAAACTTAATTTTCGCAAACAAATTTTTGATGATCGATTTATTTAAGGGTGATTGGAACAAGATGTGCCTCACTTGGATTTTTTTGATACCCATTGTACATCTTCCTATCAAATACAAGAATAAATCTGTAAAACATAAAGTAAGAAATATTTTTAACAATAAATAAGTAATTATAACATTGTTTATTTGTAATTTTATTTTAGAACCTATACTTACATTTTGCGTACAACTCTACAAGCTCACGGAGCTTTAATAAGTGAAAGTCATTGGCACGTCGCATATGTAAATCTGATGTGCACATGTGAAAAATGAATACTCACCGTCCTACGTTCTGTAATACTTTTCCCTCTACTTTTTCATTACAAATAAATCTAATACCTAATTTTGTATTTTTTTAACAATGAAAAAGAAGACAAATTACGTAGAAGAAAAAAAAATGTTCATTGTCTTACAGAATGAAAAAGACACCAATAAAGTCTCATAGCTGCTAGTAAAACATTATCACTAAACAATTACAATTATTTATAATTAATACTCTACTAATTGCAATAGATACAAAATAACAAAAATTCTCGCAAAAAAAAAAAGATTCTCCATCCGAAAATGTTCAAAATCGAAAGTGCACTCGTCGAGTGTAACTGATCAGCATGGAGTCCACAACAAGCCTCTTTTTCAGAAAACGCATTCAGCCAACGACTCCAAACAAGTAAATAAATGCCGCGCGTCGTCCTCGCAGACCTAGAAATCCTCGTCGTCCCGACAAAAGTCCCCGTCGCTTTTCCTCCTCCGCAGCTTAACGTCCGGCGCGCATCCCGACCGCCGGCCTGTATTCGCACTCGGGACACGTGCGCAGGGGCCTCAATATAATCGAAGCCATACCTTAGGCGAACGAAAAGAAAATTCGAGGCGACGCACGAGCAGCGGTACACCGGCAGTCGTCGTCGTCACCAGGGTGGGGAGCACTATAGAGAGCTCCTGGCGATTTGGCGGCGATTTCAGTGGGGCTCGACCCCCCGGTATAAATAGGCACTTGCCCAACCCAATCGGCATCAGTCAACGATCCGCAGTCGTCCCATCCATTCCACAGCGCTACCAAAGAGCCGCGAGGTTTAAGCACACACGGGAGGCAACGATGAACTCAATGGCTAGGATCTTCGTACTGTGCGCCGTAGTCGCGCTGGCCGCCGCCCAGCCGGCCAAGAACGAGTTCTGGAAGGGCACCAGCATGGACGCCATGGTCGAGCAGACCAAGCTCGAGTGCTCCCAGAAGAACGACGATATCTCCTGCATGAAGTTCAAGATCCTCAACCTCGTTGATCAGCTCTTCCGCAAGGACAACTTCAAGGTCAGTTTTCACCCTCCGCTTGCTTTTGTCTCTTAGTTTCTCCTATCTTCTTTATTTTGATGGACTTAAATCGATGGACGATGGGGTTTCAGGTATCGGAATCCGTCGAGGTGACCCGCAACTCATACCCCGTAGACGAGAAGTCCGGTCGCAGTATGGGCGAGGGCTCCTTCCTGGAGAACGTCCGCAGTTACTTGGCATCCCACGACGTCACCTTCAAGCTTCCCCTGGACTCCAGCGTGAAGGTGTCTTCCCGCAACATCGACCAGGACGAGCTCCACTTCGACGTGAAATTCGGCGAGGGCCGCGCCGCCGAAGCCCGCAAGTCCAAGCTGAAGAAGGTCATCATCCCCATCCTCGTGTTCGTCCTCCTGAAGGCCATGACCCTCATCCCCCTGGCCATCGGTGTCCTCGGTCTGAAGGCCTGGAACGCCCTGCAGCTGTCCTTCTTCAGTTTCGTCGTCTCGGTCGGTCTGGCCATCTTCCAGCTGTGCAAGAAGATCGCCGCTGACAGCCACTCCGCGCCCATCGCCGCCCACAGCGCCTGGGAGTACCAGGCCGCGCAGTACAGGGCCTTCCCCGAGGCCGTTGACATGGAGGGACCCGCTGCTGCCCAGGACCTCGCCTACTCCGCCTACGCACAGGCGTAAATTGTGGCTAATTGCGTGGCGTGCGACTTCCGGATGCCCCGACACTCGAACGGGGCTGGCGACGCGACTTTTGTAAAATACTCTCTTCCTCTTCGTGTGTGCTCTATCTTTTGTACCTTATTTAATAAATTATTTACTGCAATTTAAAATGATTATCTTATATGATTTATTATACACTTTATCCATTTATTTTGATTGTACGTTTATTGTTTATGAAATATTTTGATGATTTATTTATTTTTTTTAATGAATTTTTATTGTTTTTATTTATTGTGAAAAGATCATTTCATAATTTTAAATCAGTCAGTTTAAAATTCACATAAAAAAGAACAATATTGACTTGTTTTATTTTTAATTAAATTTTATTTGTTATATATAGAGAAAAAAGTTACTCCTCGTAAATGTTTTTATATCGAATAAAAAGTAAAATATAAAAATGGCAATTTCATGATTCACAATGATGTAAAAGTTAAAAAATGCCAACTTTTGCTTATACTTTTTATTGTAGCTTTCAATTTTTACTGTGGCAAAACTGTACCTAACAGTCATAGAAAAGTAGAATTCATTTTTAATAATTAAAGCTATATTTGATTAATATTCTTCAATTAACGAAACCGTCGTATACTTAGAATTTTGATTAACGCAAATACAAAATTTAAAGTAACGCAACGTTAAATTGAATGTTTTTTTTTTAAATAGTGAATACATTTGCATCATTTAATCTTTTTCTTTAAGTGATTATCAAAGAATATTTTAATTAATTTTAAATAATACCAATAGATAATATCGAGATTTTCGCAAATGCCTAGTGCACAAATAATAATTGTAATCGGTATATCATTAGTGCATTTCTTTAGATTAAGGAAATAAAATATTTGATGACTTTAAACTTGTAAATGACATGTCACTTTTCACAATATTTTCTCAAATACTTATAACAGGGATAATTACCACCCGCAATTACTATCCGCAGTATGAATTTTAAACTTTAAGATAAGAAAATTACATTATTAAAAGATTAGAACTACCGTACCTCTACACGACTAATAAAAAAGGACAACTCTGAAGCGATTTGATCATCTGGTCTGACTAGTAAAAAGGATCTCTACTGATAAAAGAAAATATTGATTATAGAAAACCATAATAATTGTAGTACCTATAATTATGCAATCAGCACAAACAACTTATTTCGAGGAAAACCCTTAGACTAATTAATTGTCTCAATATCCATCTGATAAACTGCAACTGGTTGTGGATTGATTATTTTGTAAGAAATGCACTATGACGTTGGATAAATAAATAAAAGTATAGAAGTAGCGCATTTTGCCTCGACTAAATCCATTTCTTTTAAAAATAATAAATTGATAAATTAATAAGTACAATTAATAAGCGTTTTATTGTTACAATAGATTAATAATGTCACATCCAGAGATTTAATTATCTAACACCAATACGATTAACAGTTTCAATCGGTACTTCGGCATGATATGTACTACATTCAGTGGCACGTTTAAGTTCCGCAGTCAAATTTCGTAGGCATACCAAGCAAGACTCTGCTAAGTGCGTACTACAAAGTGATCCCTGCTCACATAACTGACATACAGAGAAGCTTGAGAGTACCGTCAGCTTATAGCGGAGGAATCAATCAGTGAATGAATAATTTCTTAATCTAATTGACTGGATACATTTGTGCTTAAATTGAATGTCGAGTAAATTTTCCTGATTGTTAGTACATTTTTAAAGCTCAATATTTTTAGGACATTTTTTCAAATATATGGACACTAAAAAAAATTAGTAGTTACAAATAAATATTTCCTTCAATGTATTCGTTACATCTATTTAATTTTTTTTTTTAAACTCCTCAAATTTAGAAGTTTTTAAAAAATATTTAATTGATACCAAGAAATTATTTATCTGGCACCCCTCAGAGAAATATTTATTTGAAACTGCTATTCTTTTTTTAGTGTAGTATAAAATCCTGTGTACTTCATATTATAAGAAAACAATGTATTTACAAAATAAATTTTTTCATTACAATATTTTAATATTATTTAAGAAAGGACATTAGTTAAATTCCTAAACTATTAATTAGCTTAAAAATTAGGTTGTTTTTTTTAATTACTATTAATATAGCATTGATTACGTGCATTGATCAGTCAGTTATAGTGCGTTAACCTCACAAAGGATTAAATTAAGTAATACATTTTAATGTTACTTAATGACATTTTAATTAAAGTAAGCAATTATGATACTTTACAACTGAGTGATATGTAAAATATTTTACATTACGAATTATTTTTATGTATTATACGTGTATTAAACGTGTAAACAAAATGCTTAATTATCATTAATTACACGCTGTATTGATTTGTTATTATCAAAAGATTTCTTAAATAAAAGCAAATAAATGTTTATGAACAAATGAAATTAATTTAATTATACCATTTATGTCGCGTCTTTAAAAAAAACTCATTGTTATGAGTGTCACAAGAAGAACTGTTAAATTTCACTTTTTAAAGCTTGAGTATGCATCAAACAGACTTATTTAGAAATATACATTAAAAAATTTGTAAATATCTATTACTTTTATGGCTCCATTTTTTCCATTATCAAGCTTCTTCCGATATAAATAAAAAATTTTATATAAAATAAAGGGGAAGTTTTTTTGAATAAATAATATTAACTTTTCGTATTTACAATTATTTATCGACATAATGTATTTAATATAAATGAAAATCTTATATAATAAAAAATTATAGTCAGCAAAAAAAAATTCAATTTACACAATAGTAAAATTAACAAATTTTTACATACAACTCATTGTACTAAAAAATGGTAACAGTAAAATTATGGCATCCAGTTAAATCCAAATTTTATTTCAAAAATTAATTCTCGCACCTGCTGATGCAGTTTTTTAATTATACAATTTATAAAAAAAAAATATTTTGACAATTTATAATAAAAAACCATCACCCTCATCTCCCGACATCGCAAAAATTTCCACAAACACGATGTTCCTCGCTCTCATGCGGCAAAGCTCAAGCGCAGAAAAAAAGGAACTCCCACCAGGGAATGACACTCGGTCCCCGCGTTCAAACGCGTGCGTCGCACGTCGCCCATACCAAAGCCCCTCCGCCTGTGCACAGTTCCGCTTCCCGCCGCGTGCCTCGGCTCGCCTCAGCGCGAGTGAAATTTAAATATGATTTTCCTTCAATCGCCGATTCACGGCATGCGCGACCGAATAACATAGATTTTTCGGTAGCAGCCGCGCGGCGGCGTCGGCGAGGGGCAAATTAAATAAAAGGGGCGGGCCACTCCTCCGTCAGTCGCAGTTCGATCGCCGATTGTGCCTCAGCCCGCGTCGGCGGTCCCCCGAGTGTCCACTTCGCAATCGAGTAGCGTCGCCGAGCCACAGCAGCTAACGAATAAACAAAAAAACAAACAAGAAACATGCGCACGCTTATGGTGATCGGTATCGTCGGGCTGCTGGCCGCAGCAGGTCGCGCGGACTTCCTCACGAAGTCCCTCAACGAGTGCATCGGCGCCGATTCCTGGTCGTCGTGCCTGAAGCAGGAGGTGCTCGGCTACCTGGACGAGAAGATGGGCACCAGCACAGAGGCGCGTTCCTTGGACAGTTTGGACGAGGCCCTGCTGGCGCGCACCGTGAAATACCTCAAGAGCTTCGAGTACGGCGTCGACCTGCCGTTCGTCGACGCCCGCCTCAAGTACCGACCGGCACGCAGTGTTGCCGATCTCGATGTCGAGTTCAAGGAAAACGAGGTCGCCACTGCCCAGGCTAGGGGTATCCTGAAGAAGAAACTCCTGCTGCCCTTCCTGCTGCTGCTGAAGCTCAAGCTTAAGGCCCTTATGCCGATCTTCGTAGCGATCATCGGCCTCAAGGCCTTGAAGGCTCTGGTGCTCTCCAAATTGGCGATCCTTCTGGTCGTTGGTTTCATTGCTGTGCAGTTCTTCAAGAAGGGAGGCATGACTCCACCTATGGGTAAGTTAATCCATACCGATTCCATACCGATTTTTGCTAGTTTGTGATTACTTAGGGAATACTTTTGAATTCATTATTTTTAATTAACCTTTCCAGGTATGGCAATGGAGCCAGCACCTCCAGTATACGGTGCCCCTCCAGTGTCGTCGACTACCTCAGGCTACGAGCCAATTAACACGTGGGACGGTAACGGCCCCTACTCGCGTGTCTGGACACCGACCAGTGGGGTGGAGGCTCAGAACCTCGCCTACAACTACTACTCAGGCAGTAGTTCAAACTCGTACGGCTCGCCCTCCTCCTCCTCCTCGTCCTCCGCTTCGTCCTCTTCCCCGTCCGCGAGCTCGTCGCTCTCCACTTCGGGGAGTTCTAGCATCGCCACGAACTATTAAATAAATCGGATGACACAGTTTTATGTATTATGACGAGTAACGATGACAACGACGTACAGAAAAGAGATCGTTCGATTTTCTGCCGATATCTCATGCGTATTTTAATGAAAAAAATTTTTTTTTTGTTAAATTGTGGATGAAGTGTTTACAGAAATAGTGCGATTTTTTTGTGTCACACATTTTGCATTTGTAGGTCAGTGTAGTCAAGGATGCAAGTGGCTCGACATTTGGTGACAATTAACTTGATTGACGACGATTCATTCAGAAATTATTTATTGACCATTCGGAAAAATTTTACACTTTCATTATTTAATATTAAATAATTGCAGGACAGAAGCAATTGTCACTAAATAAGTGTAAGCGTTGTTGATTATTTATATTGTAATTAAGACGAAGACGTCATCGCTGATGAACAATTGTAGTTTCTTTAATTCATCTGTTTACAATCGGCGATGACAATATTGCGAACGATCCGAAATCGTCGTAACATATAAATGGCACGTCCAAAGAAATTTGCACCAAATAATTTATTTCAATCAAAACATAAGTATACGGCATGTGAACTCGAGACAGTTTTACTCAAACATTAATAATTAACTGTCAGATAGTGATAAAACCCCGCCATAAAAAAAAATTAAGATGAAAGAATCACGCTTATTTATTGCTCGAGATGTCAATTATTTATTATCTTTTCTATACTTTTGTTAATAAAAGATATTGTAATTAAACAAATCAATATTATTTCATCACTGTTAAATATCAATTCCTTACCCAAATTGTTCCATACCTATATATTTAAGTATATTTAATTCTTATATGCAGATTGATATTGGGTTGAAAAAATTAAGGGACTAAGGGACCTTGCAAAAATAAGAATTTTAAATTAAGTATTAAATTCAATCGTGTACTGAAAATATACAATATTTTCTATAAATTTTTATCCATGCTGAGTTATAATTCAGTCTGGATACGATGTATTAAACTGGTATATCAAAAATACTCACAATAAATTTTGATATTGCAATCTTTTCTAAAAACTATGAAAAATTTTGAGAGAGAGAAAGAAAGATGTGCGAGTCGGAGATCATGCGTGGCTAAACCAGGTCGACCTGATAAACCGACAGAAAAAGAAGCCAAATAATTAAAAAAAAAATTAATAAATAAATTCATTTTAGATCGAATGTTCAATCTTCTGTTAAAAAAGAGTAATGCCGATAAGTCTTATTCGACTTTCACAAGTAAATAAGAGTAAATTCTAATAGTAATTATTAATTAATAATTAATAATATAACTTCTAGTGTTTTTTTCGAGGATACTAAAAAAATTGTTTGCATGAATTTATAAAATTTGTTTACCGATTACTGCACCTCAGGCAACGGAAATCGGTAATGTAGATCGTTTCTTTACAGGTGTACGATAATTGCAAACAAAATATAAAATTCACAGCTTTTTTTTATTAAAACCAAGAGTTTATGTAAAATTTAATGAGATATAACAAAGTACAATAATAAATTATTGTTAACTTTCAAACGATATCTACTGATGCAAAAATAAGTGATGAAGCTTGTATCATTCCTTTGTAGATGTCAGCACACTGCATTTCTACCGGACAGGTAAAATCTGGTGTTCAGTTCACCTTCACGCTTTTACCTTCTTACATATACCAGAGTAGTAAAGTTATCTGTGAGTAGATGTCACTTAAATCAAAAATTTTTATTCTCACGTTTTAACGTAATAAATTAATTGTTAAAAAAACATAATAATACCTTAATATATAACTGTTTTTATTTGGCAACTTCACTTGCTCAAGTTGAACATACTAATTAACTTACTTGTCAATTTGACCGTTAATTAATAAATAATCAAATTTTATTTAATGTACATTAACAATGTCAATGAAAATTAATATAATCCATCCCTTACGATTACACGCCCAAGCGATATCAATATTCTTACATAACAAATTGAAATAAAGCAATAATAACACGTACAGGTTTCAAAAAAAAATTTATAATTATAAGAAATTAAACGAAAGAACATTTCACTAATGTGGGAAGCGCCGCACAATTACCAACCCAAAGCATCCTGAGAAGCGTCGAGAGGAATTCGAACCGATCGCAAAGCAATCAGCGAACGCAGAACTTCAAAAAGGGTGACGGCGAAGAAAACGGCAAAGAAGCGGAGGTGGCCGTTTTCTCGCGCGCAAAATAAAGCGAGCTCTCCGCGGCATCGTCGTCGTCGTCGGCGGGCGCCGATAAGGAAAAGGCAGAAAGAAAGGAGAGGATCCGCGCGCGCAACACTCGCGCCGTGGTAAAGGATGGAGAGCCGAGATAAAGAAAGAAATAATGAGAAAATAAGAGAAGGAGGAGGAAGAGTCGAGGTAGGGGGCAAGTGTGGCGGGTTCGACGGCCGGCTGGTGGCCCAGTGACCGGGACCGGTTCCCTCCGCTCGCGCGGTTCCTCCTTCCGCCTTCCTTGCGAACGCACAACTGCATCATCTCTCGCTGGTCTCTCCTTCCCTCTCTCTCTCTCTCTCTCCCTCTCCTTGTCCGAGGATCCTTCTCTTTCTCTCTCTCTCTCTCTCCTCTCTCCTTCTATTGGAGTCGCTTTTCTTCCCCCTTCGCGCGACTCTTCTCCTTCTCTCGACTGTGTAGGTCTAGCTTCTTTTTCTCCTCCTCTCTTCAACGTCTTCTCTTTCTACCTCTCCGCTGTCTCATTCACTTCGGGGTTGCGGTGTGATACAACATTCGCGCTTTATTGTTTTTCTTTAAAAAATTTGACAAACATTCGATGTTCAAGCTTCAATTCTGCTGAGTCGTTGTATCTGTATTATTCTTTAGAATATAAACAATTAAAAAATGTTTTTTACAAAATTATTGCATAAACTAGAGATGAACTACTTGCAAGCTATATATAATTCCAATAGTAAATTGGAACTACTGACTATAACTACTGATGTGAAACTGAGGGTAAACTACTTAGAAAGTCAGTAGTTTTAATTAGTTAAAGTACTTGAAGACTCGAACGATCAGCTCTTTAATTAAAACTTTTTAGTCCGTTAAATTTAATTAAATAAATAAATAAAAGTCTGCGCAGCGCTTTTTTATGTTACTCGAAAGTAACGAAGAATACTCGTGAAGAAATGAAACGTAAAAACAGCGCCGTCAATATCCATTAACATTTACAGCGCATGAAGATGGAACTTGCAATTATATTCCACGCGGACGTATTAATTTTCAGTTATAAAAAAAAATCCACCCATTCATTAGTCGAGTTTAATTTCGCCCAAGACCGGCGCGTAAATGACTCAATATTGAAAACATAAAGGTATACGCGTATAAATTATAAGCCACCAGTTAATCAACCTCCTACACTGTAAATTAATGACGTAAACAAGCGACTCGATCACCCTCAGCCTCCATTGGCGATCGAATCAGAAGTCGAGAATTTTTCTGGAGAGCGAAGGACTTTTTGCGCCGCTGATGTGAATCGCGAAGCTAGTCGTCATCCCCGTCCGCGGTCCCTTTCTTTTGGTCGCGTCTTGGCACTTCTTCTTCTTCTTCTCCTCGGCCTCCTCCTCCTTCTCTCCTTCCTCGCCTTCTATTATCGGCGTACCTTCTCCTTTTGTTCGCTTTGCCGGGGCTCGACAGACCGCCTCACCTCTTCCTCCTCCTTGTTTTGACTGCCGCTTTTGCTTCCAGTTTCTTCGTCCCTCGCATGCGCTTCTTACGTCAGCTATTTACCTCCGCGCATTCGACTGTACGTGCGTGCGGGCATTATACGCGGAAAGTGAATCTGCAATTTTCGTTTTTCTCCTCATTTATTATTATAGTAAATAATCTAGCCGCTTTTTAAGATTGGTTACTCTCTTTAGAAACTTTTTTTATTCTTTTTTTTTTTATTACTTCAGTAATCCAGGGTTGTACGAGACTCGAGACTATTCTGAGTCTTGTCTTATATTTCAAGATAAGAACAAGACGTTGAAAAAAAGTTCAAGACGAGACCAAAACCACAACAAGAGAATCGAGACTCTTGGTCTTGTTTTGACTCTTAAGAAGAGATCCAAGTTCTTAAAAAAAAGAAATATACTTAACTCTTTGATCTTCTGCAGTGATAGATCCTCATCATAAAGAGGAAAGCTACAAAGCTTCTCTCAATTAGCACCAAATATGAAGATGCCTTCTTTTTCCGATAAATGCACGCGACTGCATTAATTGCAAAGATTCCAGCCGACCATTAGATTTTCATCGGATCGCTCGTAACAGTCCCATAAGTCAGCCTCGTGGCGCAGCGGCCACCGCGGCAAGAGCGGATATATATAAGTGACGGTGGCACGATCATCTTTTACATTGGGGCGGCGAGCAAACTGCCCCGGCCGCGCGCGGCGAAGGGACTTTAAATTCTAGCTGGGCATGGTCGGCGGAGCAGCAGCGGCGGGGCTCTTCTGGCAGGGAAGACGTCGGCAAACACAGAGGCGAAGAAGAAGAAGAAGAAGAAGGGCCTGAAAGGAAAAGTAGTCTATGCGACTGAAGGGGAAAGGAAGTGAAAGTACAACGCGTCGCGTTTGCTGCACATTGCGTCTCTCCACCTTATACCGCGGTGGTAGCTGCACCTCTCGGGGAAGAGAAAGAGAGAGAGAGAGAGAGAGTCGCGCACACTGCATCCGAGATTTCGATTTCCTTCCTCGCTTCCCCCGATTCGTTTCTTTTCGGTGCGGCGAGCCGCCTTCTTTCTTCTCCCCCGTTTGCCCCTTTTTTTTTTTTTTTTTTTTTTTGAAGCGCACCCGAGAAGTAAAAGCGCCGCGCCAACTTTCGTACGCCGTGGATGCGGTTTTGGCAACTGTCGGCGAGAGAAATGGGAAAGTCACGGTGCACGACAATGAGTCTTTTCACGTGCATTCAATCGGCTCGTTACACGCTATGGGCTTTTCAATGTTTGCGGGTGCCAAAAAGGAGGGCAGACTGGCCGAAGGGGTTGATTGTTGTGTTTTTTCTTTCTTTCTTTCTTTTTTTTCAAAAGTTAAGTTGGCCTGCTTAAAAAAATAGTTTCAAGAATGTTCGTGGAACGACATGCGAGCGGAAATACGCCACTCGTTGAGGTTTCGCTTGGTCAAGAAGGCAAACCGGAGTTAAACGTGAAAATATTCAATGTTTGCTAGTTCTTGCCTGCACATTAGGTAAACACAGTAGTGAAATACGCTTTAAGCTTTCTTTGCCACTTTCCGCCCTTTTAAATTAGCACTAACGGTTGAATTTGAAAAGAAGAAAATGCACTTTTTTTTTGTAAATATTCGTACGTCAGATCGTAGGATAAAGGAAGAAACATAAAAAATGTATTTGCTGCACTTTACTACGTTACAAAGTACTGTCCTTAAGAAATGCATTCTATCGTTCATTATTTTATTTTATTTTGTAAAAAATAAGAAAATGGTAAGATGAAGAATACAAAAATGCATCTTAGTGCACTTAGCGCATAAAGCATCAAAGTGAGTACTCCATCAAGTACAGTCGTTTAAAAAAAAAGGATAAAAATTCATTGCAGAAAAAGTGTATGTTACTGAACTTTTGTGCATCAAGTAGAATCATTAAAAAAACAAAGCACTTCTGTGCACAAAGTATAATCGTTAAAAAAAAAACCTGTAAAAAAATGATAAAAAAAGTAAGTCAATAAATAAAACAAAAATCATTTTAGTGCACTGTAGGCGTTACCTCTTCAACTAAGGCCGTTAAAAACATTTCGCAATATCAATAATTCGCGTCAACTCGACATTAACCCTCCGCGAAAGAGGCAAAAATAAAAATCGCCAAGACACGCCGCAATGTAAGGCTTCAGCGAGTAATGAGGATCACGAAGGGTTTCGGCAGGTGCAAAAGGATTGCGCGCATGCAACAAGTACTCTCGAGAGGGTGCGAGAAAAATGAACACGTCCAGTGCGCCGGCGCGCAGCCAGAGACAGCCGGACATGGAAATAAATCAGAAGAAAAAATGTCGATAGGCCGGCAGAAGCAAAAAAAAAAAAAAATTGCAAAGGACGGCAGACAGAGGAGGCTCGGTAACAAGAAGAGCGAAGGAAAGACGAGAGAAAGGCAGACAGAGAGAGAGAGACACGTATATATATACATATACAAAGAGAGTGAGAGAGAAACAGAGTAACAGCGAGTGAGAAAGAGAGACAGAGTCAGAGGAAAGGCGGAGGGAAAAGGGCAAAAAGAGACGGCAAAAAAGGCAGGTGCATCTTTAATTTCCGTCCCCGTCGCGGCTCTCCGCGCGAGAAGAAGACGGAGAGAGCCGGTTTGCGAGATAGCCATAAGGCGCGGGGCTCTTTGTGCAGGACCACCGTCCCGACGCATTAGCGCGCGCGTTATTACGCCGCGCGCTTGTATACTTTCTCTTTATCTTTTCCGTCTCTTTTAAAGCGCCGGAGCCGCGGAGTCGCGAGGGCGGATGAACATATCGGCCCCCTTATCGCGGAAAGCGTTACCTGATTGCACGCAGCTCTCCCGTATAGGTGCTATCGCGGCGGCTCGCGCGGTGCAATGTACGCCGAGGCGCTATGAAAGTTTTTCTTGGGGGAATTTTGCATTTCTTCTTTTTTCTTTTTAATTATTACTCTCGGTGCGATGGTTAATAACGTGAAATTTTATCGGCGGTCAAAATTTCATACGCTAAACGGCCGGTCCGTGTGGGACTTTAATAAAATTACACATTGAGATGTCATTATATATGGCGATTTATAATGATGTCAGTCACAGCGGGAATTCAGGCCTCTCGGGAGTAAATGATTAAAAATGATTAAACGTGTGTGTTCACGTGTAATTATGTAATTTATATCTTGATACTAAACTATGTTGCAGTGTGCAATTGTATAATTTGTATCCAGTAGTCGGTTAATTTCGAGGTGTCAAAATCAATTTATAACTATTCCGAGGGGAAAAAATTTACTTACGTAAATGTGGCTTGAAACTCCTGTACGCTAAATACATTTCGTTTCCTTTTATTGCAACGCGATATCGAGTATTTGAACATGGACTTTTTTAAAAGGCGACTTATAAAATGATTATTTTCAAAGTGTTTTTGTTTTCAGGACAATCTTAATCCAAATCGATACTTAATTGAATTGCCACGCCGCATCTCCCTGATTATGTAAAGTATACCACTAAAACGACTGGAAGAAAAATACAAACGAACCAAAAGTCCAAGCATTCTTAGGATTATGAATTCACGTAGGGTGGAACGGAAGTAGCGTCGTTAGTTTTAAATACTTCCGACAGTAAATCGAATTGTCATTTAAAGAATACTTATCGAATGTATTATTTTCGTTTTTTTTATTTTGGTGATTAAAAATTCTCTTCCTTCAAAAAGTATGCATTATTTTTATTTTATTCAATCAACATGCGATATTGAATGTATTAAATAATTTATCAGCCAGTATTCAATTCAGTTTCATTTTTAGAGATATTTGTAGTGGGTATAATTTTTTTAAAAATTAAAAGAAAAAATGCTTTTTTTAAAACGCGTTCCGAGAACTCAGTGATGGCGATTTAACTGCTTTTTTTATAACGCAATTACTCTTGATGCTTCCGAAGAATGTTAAATATTCGGAGGTGCCACGTGACTACCGATAAAGTACAACGACCGCATTTCAAGTACATTCAATTCAAGTTTAAGCGAACGTACAGCCTTACAGATATAAATAATAATCCCTGCCAACAAGCTGAAACAATCGTAGTCCAAAAAATTAATTAAATCAACTTATTAAGATTAATACCACTTAATTTTCCTCATTGTCATCACACCTATGACAGCCAAATTTTCTAGAATAACGAAAACAAGATAAGTCGCCAAGCGCCATTCTTATACTATGGCTCTTTCCAAAGTTCCTCGAACTCCAACAAAACGTCAACTGTAAAAATTATACTTTTATCATTAAAAGTCGTCCATAAATTGAACAAACGACTTTTATTTATTCATTTCAATGTGAAATCCGTGAATTAGTCTCACAAGAAAATGGGCGAGGATTGTGAGTTCTGGATTTTCCCTACAAAATATTAAACTCGTGTCCTTAATTCATTCATTAAAATCCCGAGACATAATTACGTTCAGTGTTATTTTAGATAAAAAAAATCATTTTTTAATGCAATTTGCGGACGTGAAATAACACTTCCACCATCGAGGGAAAAAGTACGCATTTTACGATCGCGAAACAGCATAAAAAAAAAATAATAGTAAGAAGACATTTTACGCCCTCGTGACATAAATTGCCATTACAGAATTTGATATAGGAATATAGAACCCACAATACTCTGACCCTCTCCTCGTCAGTATACTTTTAAACAGAAGAAAGAGAACAAACGCGTGCCGCAGTGTTCGTTCACGTGGCTTGCGATATAAAATATAAAAACGTCCCGCCGCGAGAGCCGGTCTGATTTCGCCGAGGCGGATCGTCCCGGGACGCGCGTACCGAAAAAAAGAACAAGTTAGCATGCGCCCGAAGTTCGCCGGGCGCGCGAGCACTGCGGCCAGTTCCTGAACGTGGACGTGCGCGAGCGGCTTGATTCACGGCCGGAGGACGGGCCTGGTGAATTTAAATCAACCAAAGGGAGGAGGGGGGGGGGGGGGGGCGAGATTTCGAAAGCTCCTCTGCGGCGCACTATGCTGCTTCCTTCCTCCGGCCATCTTCCCTCGCGCATCCACATCCGTTTCGTCGCTGAGCGCGCAGCTCATTACGTGGTAGGGCTTCCGTAAAACTCGAGAAAAATCACGATTTTTTCTTGTCTGGTCTCGTCAATCGTGCCTGGAGCTGAGACAAGTCTGTTAAAGTATTTTGAAGACAAGACCACCGAAGAATTTTTAAGACAAAATCCTTCGAATATTTTCAAAAGAAGACCGGGAGTTAGTCTCTCGGGAGCTTGAACAAGCTTGAATCTGATAGTCTTGGAAAGTTCTTCCGCAAGACTCAAGAAAATTTTTTATCTTTTCTTGCCTGGACTCGACAATTAAGACAAGAGGCGGGAACTGACCGTCAATGGATTTTTCAAAACAAAACAGTCAAAGTTATTCCAAGATAAAACCATCAAAATATTTGTAAGGCAAGATCGCAAGAATAGGTTTTTAGAGTGCTTGATCAAGACCAAAGCTTTGAAGCAATAGTCTTGGAAAATTTTGAACTTGTTCTAGATATTTTTTATGAAATAATGTAAAATATTGTAATGAAAAAATATATAAATGTTTAAATTTTTCAGTAATAAGTTTCAAGATTTCTTAATACAAGATCAATATAAATATCGAAACAAGAGCAAGTATCCTTTTTCTCGTGATTTGAAAGTCCAAGATCATGACAAGACTGTGAAACTTAAAATTGTTCAAGCCCAAGAGAAATATTTTCAAAATCTAGTATTGTCTTGCAGAAGCTCTACTTAATTAATAATATATGGGAATCTCACCGCCGAGTGGCAATCCAGTCGGTGTCTATCGACGGGATTCGGGATGTTTGCTTGGGTTACGAAAGGGGCTGATCGGGGCGAGGGTCGTCGGGATTTATACTTTTTAATGCGACGATTGATGGGGGAGCGGCGCTCTTGGGCGCGATAAATTATTTTAGAGCGTACCGAGGAAATTTTCTTTTACTCGGAATTTATGTCCGATTAGCTCTGAAGTTTAAAGAGTGAAAGTAGTCAATGTCAATGACCCGAAACTACGAGCTACGCTCTCTTAAGATTCCAGACGCGAGCCCCGTCAAACCATACGCCAAATTCCCAATATTAAACACTCGTTTAGGTGTGCATGTGTATTAAAGATTGTCCTGGTCATTTTTTATTCAGTCCACGTTTAACTGATTATTAAGCAATATTATAAAAATTTACCTACGCAATAAAATAAATGCTGTAGAAATTTTGTATTTTTGTATTTAAAGATTAGTGTGTTCAGTTAGAAATTAATTAATATATTATTCGATTAATTATCAAAGGCATTGAAAAAATATATTCATCCTTAACAATTCTTTCTTAAACGGTATGATATTTTCTGAAAATTGAGTTCCATCGTCGCTTGAAATTAAAAAAAGAAGACATCAAATTTTGTATGCACTCCGTTGCAAAGATCATTTTTCTACCCAATGAAAAATTCAGCAAATAAATAATAATTAATTAATCAATTAATTAACATAATGTATAACCAGCCGAAGTATACTTTAACGAAACAATAACGCAGCGCGAGTATTCCGCGCAGAATAATCAGCACTCGTAAAGCTCGCGAATCGACGAAAGGCCGGTATAGGTGGCCGATGCATCTGGAAAGGCGATCTCAGCGAAACAACAAAGAAGACCAAGACGATCTTCCAGCGGCATCAGAAGAAAACGACTCTCCGCGCGCGCGCGCTGAGCTCGGAGCGAGTCGTCCGTCGACGCTCGGCTCGCTCGCCGCGGCCGTTATCCCCGCGCCTTTTAAAAAGGTAAAAATTAGAAAAGTCCGTAATCGAGCGGAAAGAGCCGCTGCCGCTGCGGGATCGCACGCTCGCCGCGGCGGCGATGCGCCGATAGCGGGCCCGCGAGCCGAGTTGCCCCGGCACGTACGTGAGCCCGCTCGTGAGAAAGACACCCCGCGGAAGTTGTCTCCTCCGCCGCGATCCTGCTCCTCATATTCGCCATTGGCTGCGGTCGCCGCTTGACCCAAATTCGCCGGGTTCTTCGACCTCCGCTTGCCGCTGCCGCTGCTGCTACGTCGATTTGCAAAGGCGGCCCATTTGGGGCTCTCTCTCTCTCTCTCTCTCTCTCTTGCCTCCCTCTCCTTCGTCGACTTCTTCGTCTTCTTCTTCTGCTGCTGCTGCTGCTGCGCCTTCCCCACTCCGCCCTCTTTCGTCTTCTTCTCTTCGCTCCCCACTCGGATGCGTCTTTCGCGAGAAAACGCCACCACCTCCGCCTTCGGAGTCCGCTGTGTACACACGTGTATATATCTATATATATATATATATATTATGAGCGCTGTACGGGCGCTTCCCTCTTTCTCTCTTTTTCTCCCAGAGTCAGAATTCATTCGCGCGAATGTGTATATGTGCTTCCCTTCTTCCGACTCGGCGATTCTCCTGCGGTGATCCGCACGCTCGACTTTTCGTGCCGGCGGAAGGGACGGGGGAGGTTTTGATGAAAGGAATGACGACGTACCCCTTGTGGGGATGTGAAGCTCGTGATTAGCTTGGAAATTTTCTTCATTTTTCGAAAATATCGAAAATAAAAAAGATGCACCAATATTGTGTACAAGTATATGGGCAAATCCATAAAAGTTTTTAATTATGTTATTGTCTTTTAAAATACATTATAAAAAAGTCCCTCTGTTGAAAGTCGTTACTCAATAACTAAACAAAATTTAATTAAACGAAACAATTTTTTAATTTTATTTTGATAGATCTTTTCCATTCTTTTGCAACTTTAAGTATTCAAACCGCACGTTGACTTCTTTGTAGCAAATTTATAAAAAAAAAAGTATCTAAATCCATCACGTTTCGCGTGCTCAAGAACTGACCTTTATTTGCATCAAAATAATTAAAAAAAAATAGAGTACTTATTTCACGAAAAACATACGTACGACTGTACGCTTCGTAGGACAACGGATTTAGTGCAAGAAAAAGAATTAAACGCGTTTTTCCCACAGAAGTTAAATAATCAGATTGAATTTGCCTACATCCACGAATTAATTAAACAAACGGAACTCCCTCATCCTCCTCAGATCCTCCAATATAATCCTTTCTTTCGGCGCTACCCGCAGACGACCGGCGAACACCAGCAGCCAATTACACCTACAAAAAGGAGCATCCCAGGCCGCCGTTAACGTCAAGAAACAAGCCAGAGAAAAAAAAAAGACGAACACACATCCCCGACTTAATAACTGCCTCGAAAATTATACCGCGAGAGCGAGGTCAGAGACGCCTAGGAGTCGGTTGCCCGGTCGTCTCTTCCTGAATGTCCAAAACGGCGCTCGTCGCGGCCATCCCCAGTTTCGTGCGGTCGCCGTCGGCGGCCGTATAATACCCACACGTACATAGCAGCAGCCGCCGCTTGCGATACAAACCCGGCCCCCGGACTCTCCGGAGTCAACGGAGCGTACGGGAGAGGAGAGCCTCGCTCCGTCCTCCTCTCTTTCTCCGCTCCTCTCCTTCTCTCTCTCTCTCTCTGTGCAAAGTAAAGAGGAGCTGGCGCGCATGGGTCGTTGCCCGCAACTCGCCGTGACCCAGTGCGAGCGCTAGGACATTGACTCTGCCATAGCCATCGCCATCCGCGATACCGACTTCTCGCTCGCGCTCTTTCTCTTTCTGCCGGTCCCATCGCGCCGGGAGAGAGAGCCCGATCCAGCCTCCGTCTTACACGCGGACGCGGCCACCCTGGGGTGAGGGGGGGGCGCCGGAGCCGCGGGATTTAAAGAGAGAGGGAGAGAGACGCGCGAGGATTGATAAAAGAAGCGCGCCGACGCGACATTGACGGGACCCGGGAATGCGGACGGTCTCCTGCGGGTATACGTAGGTACGTCCGAAAAACGAGGATTTCGCCCCTTCGCGGTTTGGCTCTGGTCCAGCGGGAAAAGGCCTTCTGGCGATTTGCTTTGATGATCGGTACTTGGGAGTGATAAAGAGTCTCTGTTTTCGTCGCTAATTAAGCAGTCTGATGTACTTAATTGTGATTAATAATATTGTGTGTAGGTGTGTATTTGTGTGGAGTTCAATTAACACTGATAACTTTTATTATGGAAATCGAGCGAGAATTCTTTCTTTTTTTAAACAATCGTTAAATTTATTACCTTGTAAAGGAGTGGAATAAATATAAGTAAGAACGGGAAATGTTTTTATATTTTTCATTTATTCATTATTTTTTTTTTATATAAATAATATATTTTGAACGTGAAATTAGGCACCGTTACATTTTGAGGAAGTTAACAAATTGCTGGTTCCATTGTTTATCGAAAAACTATTTAATAAATTAAAAGACGGTGAATGTTATACGTATGGAGCTTCGCGCGTGTTAAGTCACGGGGAGGTCATTGACCGCGCTCGAAAATCGGCTCCGACAATTTTGATTTTTAGTGAGCGCACTCAGTGCACTTAAAATTAACCAGTCGTTTAAAATTTTTATTCTAAAATACCATAGTGTTCCGTGAAGAAAGTAAATAATATAATTGTAAGCTGAAATTTTGTTATAAAAAATTAACAATTTGCTGTAGGAATAATTATATTGACTACCACATTAGATTCAATTAAATTTTACAGTTTATCTAATTACGATCAAATGGTTGAGTTTAATAGTATAAATGAAAACGGAAAAAATTATGAGTCTTTATTCAGCGGTTTTCTATAAGTTTACATTATTTTCCGAATGTAAAGTAGTGAAATGAAGGTAAAAAATTTTCGTTTTTCATTAAAAATTTAACGATTACTTTCCATCCGTTGAAAAAATACAGATGAGGTATAAATTGAATTTCTTTCTATTAAAATTGCCTACTTGTCAGATCTTATCATTTTCAAGCTGGTTTCTGTAAGCACTAGTAGATAAATGATCCTAGTAAACAGAAGAGAGTAAGAAAAGGGGAGAGAGAGAGTATTTCTTTAATAACTTTCATTAACTAAAGAATTTATCTTTCAGTGCGAAATAATTTAAAAAGAAAAGATAGTTTATCACTGCTACTTTCGTATTAAATTTAAGTTTATGCTTTGCAATTTCAATTCTTTTATCTTGAAACTTTCCTTACGAGTCTAATAGTAATAAACAATTTACTCGCAAAGCTACAATTTTATTAAATTCTACGTAATTGAAGTAGAATTTTAGAAAATCTCTTAAGATATCTCTGATCTTAAATTAATTAATTCCAGAATTCTCTAATCCACTGAATGTGTTAACACATTTCTGACTCAATAATCAAGAGCAGCGCGTCAAACGCGCATTTTTAAGATACCACGTTATTCCATGATACTTGCATTTGTTCACTTCGTGTTGTCTCTCTAATCTTCTCTGTGAAAATTGAATTCCTCGCGAAGAAAATTTTTTTGTAAAAAATAAATTTTTATCGCAATCTTAAAGAAAGTTTTGAAAAAACTTCAAGTAAATAAATCTACGAGTGTATTAAATAAAAAAAAAAACAATATAAACAAATGGATAGATCTAAACATTATCGCGAAAATGGTATGAGACTGTAACAAAGGGTCGGAAAAAAGAAGGGAACGTGTAATGGAGGAGTGTGACACTTACAGGAAGAACGAGTGCTCGCACGTACGCACACATATAAAAAAAAGGAATTCAAGTGCCCAGAGAGTAGGAACTGGCGAGTTGACCCGCGTCGCGGCTACGATAATCACAGTCAGCTGACTTGAGCAGCTGAGATAGACGCTTCTCTTTTTCCCGCAAGAGAGAAAGACAGAGAGAGAGAGAGAGAGAGAGAGAGAGAGAGAGAGAGAAAGACGACCTCATGCTCTCCGCGAGAAAGGATTTTATCAAGCAAACCCGCGGGGCAACGATCTGATCGACGATCGGCCTCCCCTCCTTCTACCTCCCTTCTTCGCGTTTTGTATCTTGCCCCTTCTCTCCTATTTTTCGAATCGACGCGATGCACGTGCCGGCGATTAGATGCTTTCCCTTCCGAGGAGCTTCAGTAAGGGAATTCGAATCAGCGAGGATATCTGGTCCTTTTCGACAATTAGTAATGATTTTTTCTTATTGCAATTAAGAAAGAAAACTAATGACTAGCTTAATCAAGCATTTTTTAACCAGAAACTTGTCAAAAACTAGCTATTTCTGCTTGTTCAGTAGAAAAAGGATAGTTTACAATCAACATGTATTTTGTTTATAGTTAATTTCTACAAACAGTTAATTTTACGTGAAATTAGAATTATTAAATATATATTATAATATAATATTACTTTATTATAACGAGTTTCTAGCCAAAATATCATTTAACTTAAGGGTAATTTGCATAGAAATTAATTTAAAAATAAAAATACTAACAAATTTTCTTTACGAAAACAGTGAATGCATTTCTTTTCGTGCATTTTCGAATCTCCAGATGAAAAGGACGGTAGGTTAAGTAAAGGCAGTGCGAACACCCTGAAAATTGAGACGGGGCATCTCCGCTCAAATGAGCGTATGTTAATTAGATGCGCGCCGGTGGAATCGCCTTTGGATTTCACGTCACGTCTCCCTCTTCCCGAGTAAGCACATGAAAAGAAGGCGCCACTCGCGCACGGCGGAGGAGAGCAAAGATCAAATCGAGGAAACCTTTCGTGGAAAATTCAGCGCTTTTCCTTTCGCGCACGCTCACGCAAATCCATACGCTTTATTATACGGAATTCCGCGCACGTTCGCCCCGTCAGTTTAACATGCGTCTTTCTTAAATGCAAGATGCACGACTTTCTTTTCCTGTCTCTTATCTGTGGAATGCAAGGATTTTGCATAAATGTTCCTTTTACGGCGCGGGCAGTAAATTTTTCTTCTATGGCTGTTACTCAAAAAGCGTTGCATTTCGCTGCCAGATTCCACCCTCCTTTCGAAGGTTAACAGTTTGGCTTGGTATAATCCAATTACTTCGATCTGATCTTATTAATCTTTTATTCTTAATGAGTTAGTCGTATAATAATATATTATAATAAACAATTTTTGTTAACCTCCCGTATCATAATAAATCGTTAATTATTCTCGCTTTCGTACGTATTAACTGCTAGTACGAAAATTATAAAGCAATGGAGTATAAAATTTTGACTTTCTTCATTTTTATACCTAAGAAAACACATCTTACAGTATCCTAGAGTTCTGATACTCTCCTAGTAAGTAGTTTAAATAAAAAATGTGTCAGACGCTTTGAAAAATGAGCCTGACACCAGTTTTTCTTGAATGAAGAGATACGGTAATCCGTCTAAGATAGTGCATCCATCACAATTAGCCCCAAATCGTTCCCACGCACGTTTCATACACACTTAACTGTATAGGGAAAATTCGAAGCTATTACATGCGAGATACATAATTGAATAACGAGGAAGTGACGTAGCGGCTCGGCCATTCGTATACGTATATACGTACCTTTCTATACGACCTGTACATAAAGAATCGTAACGTTCAATTACGAAATGTCGGCTCGAGATACGTCCGAAAAGTGCGTTCGGAGTGAGAGCACGTATATATGCACAGTGCGGTACCGTTACGGAGGTGGTACGTGTCTTTTTTTTTTCAGAAGATGCCGTGTATGGCAAAAAAACTATGCGCTATTTGTATTCGTTTAGAGGGCGGACTCCTCAGCTTTGTCCTGAATCGTGGAACCCACCGAAAGATCCTCAGTGTTACCAATGAAACGGACCTGTATTATACACTGAGAAAAAAGTTTACTAATCACAATTAACCATTACTTGCTTTAATTAATATTTACTTGTTTCA
>JAWWEN010000038.1:25653891-25673008 GCA_035582955.1 Sycophila texana
ATTTATTTGTTTCAATCAAATATTAATTGAAACAACTAAACATCGATTTCGATTTCTTACTTTTTTTTCAGTGTAGGTTTACAAAGTAACTGTGAAATAAATTAATGTTGGCGTTAATTTTTATTTATTTATATGGACAGAAAAAAAAATTATGTAGATTCGATTAAAATTTCGGGGAATACTTCCTTATTACAAAATCATTTAGTTGGTTTAACTAAACTTTTAGATTAACTAACTGTTTAATTAGATCGATTTTTTTGTCTAAATATTAAGCTGACTCAACAAAATAATTTTGTAAGGGGATTCAACCAAAATTTTAGTTGGATCTACAAAATTCTTTTTCAGTGTACAGATTGAATTAACTGCAAGTCCTGGATTAAGTCTTGATATTAATAATTGATTAAATCTTTGACGGCATATTTAGAAGGAAGTAAGTCTTGCTGTTTGATTATTATTCTAAAAAAAAGTGTTTTTATTTAACTTTCTATAATCGATTCAAATGTATTTTTGAAAATCAAGAAAATTTTTGTTTCGATTCATTATATAAATCAATTAAAATTCGAATAAATGGTAAAAAAAGTTGTTATTCATAATGGATGTATCACTGTAGATATTTTATTACATTTTGTGTTACATAGTCATCGCAGTGGGTGTGACAATAGGATACTTGATTATTGGTATCGGTATGCATGCTTCCATAATCTCTTCGTTATGAGCCATTGTTGCATCGATTTCTCTTCGACTAACCCACGTGTCTGTTGGATTCAAATCGACTTCTTTACTCGTTATAAAAGCATTTTTATTGAACCCTTCACAAAATAATGGCTGGCATAAACTATCTTCGGATAGTGCATCAACTTTATTCAACAAGAGCAATTTAACAGTAAAGAACTGAAAACTAATTGTTACTATTAAAATATTCTATGTATTCTTTTCTGATTCAGTAAATAAACAATAAATAAATAATATAAATCTTAATGAAAATAATTTTAGAAGTGCAGAGAGTATTTGCTATTTTTTTTCTCGCCTGAATTCCTGATTTTGTCGGAAACTCCAATTTTCCGCTTTTCTTTTATTTACTCTGTTTCCACATAAACAATTAGCTGCGAACAGAGAGATGTTTGCAGAAGATTACCATGAATTTAATAAAAACCGACTGTAAAAATTGAGCGAACCGTATGCGGAAGTCGAAGCTCAAATCTAATCCTCGTTAGAACCTGTATTTGGAATTATATTATCATTCATGCATAAATGATGGTTTTTACAAAATTGTGGCCTCCCATTAAAAATTCTGCATAACAAATTCAGCATCTAATGGCTTAATTAACCAATCCCAAGAAGTGGACATAATCCAACGTCCACGCGGCTTAATGCCTATATATCCCCATGAACAAGTGAAGTTTCTTAACAGGGCATAAAATTAGCCCACGGGCTATAATTAGACAGTTAGCGATTTGTCACGTAACAGGAGTATAGCCGTATTCAAATGTATAAATATCAGGACCATAGGAACGACGGTTAATGTCAAGGCTTCGTGACGCCATTATTAGCGGTATTATAACACGAACAAGCTCTCCAAGAATTTAGGTCGAAAAGTCACCGTTGTGTGCCTGTGAGCACATGTGAGTCCGCCCCGCCGCGCGAAGGCCTCCGATCCTCTTTCTTTCTGGCACGATGTAACGTTAACCTTTCGTGCGTAAGGAGAGCCCAAATTTTCCTGTGTCCGCTCGAACGCGAGAAAGGAATGAAGTGTCATAAAAAAAAAAACGAAGAAGGAGAATTATCGCGGCCTTTCTCCTCCTGCGGTTCGCCTTTTTTTTTGGTACTGTTCCATTTACATATCTTATAATCGAGTGTGAGTTTCGTTGCTTCTTTTATGTCTTTTTTCTTTTGGAGGTACAGTTTTTTCCTTTTCCGTGCCGTCCGAAGCATCGACCATTTAATTAGAGAATCGTACTGTAGGCTTTTCGGGATAAAGAGGCGAACCGTTACTGGGACCCCCGATCATTAGCGCAGTGCTTTGCGTTCTGTGAATTATGCTAAAAACGTGACTTTAGTCACAAAAGAGGTACGTTTCACACGATTTGAGGAAAAACGATGCTGAAGCGGTAAGCTTCTTGGTATTTTGTGAAATTATACGTCTGCAGTGGGTTACGATAATGCCAAGCAAAAATCAGAAACATTTTTATTAAAATTCTTTGTGAGTAGATTTTTTAGGGACTAGATTCTTTTATCGACAGCGAAGATGATATTAAATTATAAAAAAAAGTGCGACCATACTTCGAGATTTGATTTTTTATTTTTACATTCAAACCCTACAGGAGAAATCTTCAATATTTGGTACTCGAACGATCCAATAAAATTCTAATCCTATTATCGATCAAAATAAAATTAAAGGAAAGTCAGTGCCAAAATTTAAAATGCTGGAAAATACGAACTTATTTAAATTGTTTTTTTTTTTGCATGAGAATCCTGAAATAGAAAATTTTAATACTTGGTAGTCACTCGTAATACCTACGTTCCAATCCACCTAGTATAGTAGTCGCCGTAAAACCAAATTTTCCAATAGTCCTGTCTATAAAAAAAAAGTTTGTTTAAATTCGAAATAAAAGAAAATGCACACCGCATGGAGGAGGTATATAAATCATTTGAATTAATTTTTTATTTTTGCATCAGAATCCTAAAATAAAAAGTTTTAATACCAAATAGTATTCCCACACAACACCTATATGAATTCTAATTCTTCTATCAACAAAAATACAATTAAAAAAAAAAAAAAATTAAAAACAAAGAAAATACGCATCATTGAGCGAAGGAGGAAAAAACAAGTCCCGAAGAAAGTCATTGTTTCGACTCTCCATCTCTTTATACTTCGTTCTCTTTCTCTTTCGCCGGAAAAAGCCTACGTCCATACTTAAAGATCGTCGATGTGCGAGTGCACGCGCGTACTTGCGCGTACCTGCAGGCGCAATTGGACGAGCAGCGCTTAGACGAGGCTCAAGAAAGAGAGGCGAAGAAAAGGAAAAGAGAGAGAGAGAGAGAGAAGCCTCGAGCATAGGATGTTTTGAGAACAGTTACGTGGGAGTCTGGGTCACGAGGCGTGGCCTGGCCAGCTGCGCTCTTGGCTGTCCCATAGATCCACAGTCCCATTGGCCAATAAAAGCCATCGGTCCGCGAGGAGAATAATTATGTAACCGGTGATTTCCGCGACGCCGACGACAACAACGCCTAGGCCATAGGCGCGCGCCAGAAGAGCCGAGCGCGAGACGTGCATCGGAAATTCGCCCCCTCTGGTTCTAATGCAGCCGATATCCTTATACCTACGGCCGACTCTGCACTCGGCTCGAATGGGCGCGCGCTCTTCTGTGCTACTGCCTGCGTAAGCTTCGAACTTTCTCGCGAGAGACTCTTTTCGATTTTCTCCTGCCTCACCCGCACGCCGCTATAGTTAAATTACACTTTCCACGTGTGTCTGTTTCGCTGTCTTAGATTATAAATTTTTTAGCTCTCCGAGTTTCAAATGGTATATCTCGACATTTAGAGCTGATCAATTTTATTTCCAGTGTGCACTGTCGTTATTTTTTTATTTCACTAATTCCAATGGTTTAACGTTTGCTAATGTACGTCCGTTCTTGTCATCACATTTAAATAAAGAGAGTAAAACTTAATTTTCTAGTGAATTATTTATCTAACGTTTTAATACCTATAATTTACTTTGCTCGATAAGTAGTTCACTTACTCAATGATTTGACTTACAAGTAGATACTTGAAAAACGAATAAAACTAATTTTATGTAGACCAAGCGATAAAGATGCAATTTATTAAGTAGCACTGCCTCGTATATTATGCCTTTCATGTCATACACTTGACAGCACAATAAAAAGGCAACTAAAATCGTTTCTTATTGATCCAGATCCTAATACGCAACAATTAGAAAGTAGATCGGCATGCGCGGCCTTTACCATACCAATCCGTTGCAAATGAATAAATAAAAAAAAAAAAGAAAGCAACACGGCAATCTGCAAAAATTAAACGATCGATCGCCCTGCCTTCATCAGTTAATTGTCCACTTCAACCGGACAAAACGTGTGTCACCTCATTGGAGCAGATAAAGCGGCGGAAAAAGTTGGCACCCGCGAACGCAATGGATCGGCGCGTCGAGGGGCGGGAGGCACACGACCGCGGAATTCCGATAATGAAATTACTGGGCGATGAGCCGCGGTTCCCCGTAGCCCCGCGACCATCGATCTGGGATTCCAGTGATACTCGATGTTCGTTGCGCGCTTCGCTCGCGACATTTAGCCGACTATCCGATGAGAACGAAAATGTGTTTCTATCGTAAAGGGAATTTTATTAAATATACGTAAAGCCAACTACGGAGTATGTAGATTTATTTGTGTCGCTAAAATAAAATGTTAATAAATTACCCCTGTTACTAGGGGTCTTCGTACCGATCGTTAAATCGGAAGATCGACGTTCTGTCGCGCAGTAATGCGATCGGCAGTAGCTATAGCGAAGTGAAAAGGGCAAGCTTTTTTAATTGGAGCAACAAATTTTCGGATATTCGAAGAGTCGCTACCTCGACCGCGCCGGGAGAATTTCCTCGTAAATTTTACGATGAAGCGCGCCGTAAAAATTAAATACGCGAAAAAACGTAAGCGCCAGGCGGCCTTTACGACGCTGCAGATTTTTATACGAAAAGCTATAAGTATAATTTTTACGAGAGACTTCTGTTTCTTATTATAATATATATTCTTATTATAAATCAACATTATTTTTCTTTACGTCGAATTAGAAAAATTCAGATGAACGCGATGCTCTTCAATTAATGCAATAACAAATAGAAATTTCTCGTAAAAATTACGGAGGCTTTCGTGCAAAAAACTTCCCATAAAATTTACGATGTTTTCCATCGTGAAGTTTACGACACAATTCCGCGTACAAAATGTTTATTTATATTAATTTAATTTCTTTTTTACACTCGTATTACAAAGTGCACAATCTTTCTCGCGGCAAATACAAATTTCTTTTACATTCAACGTGCAACGATTTTTAATTTGAAAAATTTGATGCATGCGTTGGGTGTATGCAAGCTTCTCTTATGCGTGACATCTGTAGCGATCGGCAAATAAAAAAGAGGAGATGTGCGCAAAAGTGAAAATGTGCGCAGCCGGCCAGGAGTCCGCGTCGAATGGCCGAGGGCGGATAAAAGGGTGTCCGGCGGCGCTTTCGAGTGTCCGAGCGCTAATCCGCCAGGGCGTGAATATCAATGGGCCAATGAAGGATGGACATCCCGCTGCGGCGTGTACCTTCTTCTCGCCACGGTTAATTTGACGACCGGCTATTCCGCCGCTCGCGTTTTTAACGCGCGGGACGCGCGGGTGCAGCTGCCCTCGGCGACTGTCGCTTGATCTGATAAATAATTTTAAATTCATGTACCTTTTATGTATTTCTTCAAATTTTGGTTTTAATTTTTAAGTAATATACCTACATTGTAGTCAGACAGATATTTTATTGAAATTTACAATACTTATGGAAATGCGGAATGGCAGGTTACAGTCAATCGAAAAAAGTTATAGTCTGATTCCATTTAGTATAATTATTGTAATTTTTTTAGAATCATATCAAATTTTGCAATAAAATTCCTCCGTTTATGATAAAAAATGTTGTATCTGTGGCTGAATATTGATACAGCTTTTGAAATTGATATTTGATGAAAAAAAAAATTTGGCATTATTGAGGAATAAACGGGTGGCAATGACGATGCAAAATTGACAAAGGGTTATGAAGGAGAAATCTATTATCTTGTATTCCCAACAAATTCTTTGTATAAAGCAGATGAGAAATGATCTTTTAAGTAAGGCCTCGTGAAGTGCTCGAACTTCCAAATTTCAAGAATGACTTGGCAACATGCTGATGCTTATTTATTAGGTAACTCTCTGCGTTTCCAAAATTCGATCCGTCACATAAATACAGTATATTTATACTATTATTTTCAGATGCAAGTATAAGGCACTAAACAAACCTAAAACCACTTGAATTAAAATGAAAAATTAAATTTACAATGCTCAATAAAAAAATAAAGTAAAGTAAAAATTGATTTAAACATGTTTTAAATAAAATATTCATAAAAAACATACAATAAATAACTTTTTTTCATTTACATATGATGAAAAACGGAATCGGCGGCTGAAAACGTTTCTAACCGCAAGCGGAATCCCCTAAATCCTCAAAAAGGCCCGCACCGCCGACATGCTTAGGCTTTATGCGGATATAAAGTCTGCGTCCGAGCGAAAAGGTGCAAACCCCTTCCAGCACAATGCGCTCAAGTGGTCAAGCCCTTGGACATGGCGGCGTACGGAGGCACGCATCGATCGGTCAGTCATTCACGACTGGACGTGTCGCGCGTGAATGGGCCGATGTCCGCCTGCAACACCCAGATGTCCCGGTAGTCCGGAGGCGAGATGCACACGACTCTCTTTAATCACCAATTAGACGCGACGAATTCGCCCACTGGTCAGCTGCTAAGCTATTCCAACGCTACATCGCTCTACACCGATGTTCCCATTTGTACGGACAGGGCAAGATTTTCAGGGATTTTGTAGAAGATATTTTCCAGTGTAGGAAATTATACGGTGCATAAATTTACAAGTTTTTTTGAAAATGATTTAATGATTGTAAATTAATGATGCTTTCAAGTTTCATTTGATTCTGCAATTTAAGAAATTATTAAATAATTTTTACTTAATTAATTTTATTTTTTAATTATTTAAATGATATTTAAATAAATTCAAGAGTATCGTGATACATAATGAGTGAAATTAGAGGTAAAAGTCAGTCGATAAAAATATCCAATGATATTTTCTTTTTTAAGATTCTGATCTAAAACATGTAAAGAAAATTTCTATGTTTTTGAATAGTACTAGTATTACTCGCTAAATATCTACACTATAATTTAATTTCCTTTAATTCCACAGTGGCAGGGAATCAATTGTTAATTGATCTCACATTTATTTAATCTCAAACATTTCTTCTATACCTCATAAACGATTCCTAACAAACTCTCGCCCCATTCAACCCCAAATCTAAAAAAAAGCGCGTATATCCAGCTACTTCAAGTCAAACGTATAATAAACGGTTCGATTCCCGCTCGAGAATCGTCCGCACATAAACATTAGCAATAAAAGGAACAAAATCGGAAACCTCCATTAGAGAGAGATAAAGCGAAGCGTCGGTTCGAGAGAAAAAAAAGGGCAGCACTCGAGTGGCGAATGTCGGGAGGGCCCCCCCATTCACGGCCCTACCCGAGCGCCACGTCCGCTGTCTTCCTGGCGCTGCAGCTGCGCGCGGATATCACGGGTCCGCTCGCGGCCACGGCGGCCGCCCTCGCAACCCTTTTTAGCTCCCCCGGCGGCGGCGATTCCCATTCAATAATGGGAAAAAAAAAGAGCGCCGAGGAGAGCCTCGGCGTCGTCTTCCGGCGAGCGCATTATCTCGCATTGCATCGGCCCGTTGCCGGAAAAGAGAGGAGAATGGACTTGGCTCGCGGCCCAATTCTCGAGGGGGCCCATCTGGCGCGGCCACTCCGCCCACCCCCCGAAGACACGCGCTCGGCCCTCTCTCCTTCGCCGAGTACTCCCTACGCGAGTTTTGATGCACAAAAAGGAAATCTGATTCGCCGTTTTTTACGCCTCGCCTCGGCCGACTCCTCGAAATGTGCTCGATATTTGGATAGTTCTTGTCGGCGGGAGGCTTTTTGCTGCGGCGGATGGATTGCCAGTAGATTATTATTATCCGAAATATCACTTGGGACTAATTAGATTGATAGCATAGATGGATAAAGAAAAAAATGTTAAAACTTGAGATATTTTGTTATTATTTTAATTAGAACAGATTAAATATATAATATAGAATTATTCGAAGATACAAGGAAGCAGAAAATTAATTGAAAGTCGTAAAATATGTTCTTTCTTGTATTCAGGAAAAGAGAAATTTTGTTTTTTGAGAAATTAGTGTTTTTTTTTTTGTGGAGTCAGCTTTCGGGGTAATAAGAGTCCGCCTTTTTAATGAAAAAAAAGGTTTCATCAGAAAAAGTAGCAGATGTAGTGCAAGCGGCACAGAATGATACTTGGTGACCACAACAATCATTGTACTTATATACAGTTTGTTAACTTTTACAGTCGCCTTTCTACTCCATACCAAAAGATGTACTTGACTGTCCCAAAAATAAAAAAAATAACATTACTGTAAATGAAAAAAAAAAAGAATTAAATTAAAAAATGTATATAGTTCTTTTGTTTTTAAATAAAAAATTCTATACTAAAACTCAATTCAGGTTTATTACTCAAAATTTTTCAAGTAAAATATCCCTTAACATATTCTATAAACTAGCCCAAATTCCGGCACGAATCGTTAAATATCCATATTTCCCCAAAAAAAAGTCGAAATCGAGCAGCCAGCCGCGTGCGTACATGTCAAATGCATTAAGCAAACAGCAGTAAAATCTCCCCCAAAAAAGCGTTTCCACAAAAAGGTGAGCCGCCTACGAATCCACCCCCTATTAATTCACAAAAAAAAAAGAAGAGAAGGCCCGCGATGAACAAAAAAAAAAGAGGAGAGCCGGCTTTAAAAAAAAGGGAACCAAGCGAACAGATGCCCGGTCGCGTGGACGCTCGGTCCACTACAACTGCAGCGGCGCGCGCGAAGATGGGACAGATGCTGTAATCGCTCCCTCCTCCTCCTTTCCTCCGCTTCTGTTTTTTTTTTTTTTTTTTCACGAGCCCGCCGAAAGCACATCCACGGCGCTCTTCCGGGTCGGGAAAAAAAGGTGAGCGCGGCGCGTGCCCACAGGAGAGGAGGGGGCGGCCCGGAAGCCGCGTCGTAATCGCGCGACTGCAGCAGGCACTTCTCCGCCTCGCAGTACACGAACATAGCTATACTTAGACAGCGCCGGGCCGTTGCATTGTGTGATGTAAGAGCGGCGCTGCAACCCCTTGGATATACGACAAAAGTGCGCCGGCACGCGCCCTCCGCTCCGCGGCACCGCCTATCCGGGGGCTCAATGCCGCGGCCTCGGGAGATGGACTCTGCCGTAATTGCCGAGCGGATTAGCGCATGCGCTCGTTCCGACAATGACCGCGGACTCTATGGAGTGAATGGGGATTTTTCGTGTCTCGGTGAAAGAGAGGCCGAGGAGGCGAAATTTTCTGAATGAGACGCCGAGTTGAGGATCTTTGTGGGGCTGTGTCTCGAGTGCGGTGAATTAGCATTGCGACCTGGGCTTTTGGCTTGCTTGTAAGAACTGCGATGGGAATCGAGTGGGAGGACAGAGAAAATCACGCGTGTCAATGATGTATAAATGAGAGGGATTATTTGGGCATCCGGCATCTTGACGTGCACCTTTTTGAATAAGAAGCTGCGTAAAACCTACCTCTTGAAAATTTAGCGCTCTTTTCTTTTTTTAAAGTGAAGTGCACAGGGTAGAGCGTATGTGAATTGAGGCATTCGTGTTATAGTAATTATAGGGACATATTGTAATTATGTCACTGCAGAATGATTTTTTTTTTAATGCAGATAAATTGATAAACTTTAGAGAATACTTATACGCGGATAAACAATTAAACTTTGTAGGATTTAGTAAACAAAACGGAACGTCTTTTAATTTTTATAAAGACACTTATTCTCTTTTAAAGAAACAATCTCAGGATTTTGTGGAGCATTTAAAAAATAATTTGATTCTTTTGAATTTTACATTTTGAATTTGGCGCGCTATTCAAGTAGATGCTTTAAATGGCGCCAAAATTCAAAGTTTTATTATCAATTATGACAAAATTACTTTAAAAATAAATTTCAGAATCTGTAGAAAATTTAGATACTTAATAATATTGTTGTATATTTAATTCGATACTCTAATTACTGCTCTAGTCTTCTAATGTTCTATTATTACAAGCCCTTTCAATAATTAACTGTCGTAGAATTATATTAAACCGCCAATTTTAATTTTCTTCTTCTTTCAGTTTCCTCATACAAAGCGCGGAAATACGTTTTCGGACCTACAAACAGAACAGCGGCAATCGCATTTCGAAAGTAATATTTTTGTTCCTTCCATTGAGCCTCGTCTTCCGCAGCGAAGTTAAGTCGAAAACAAGAAAACAATCGTCTAAAAAGTGCTCCGCGGGCGACCGTCACCCTTTTCCCTGACACTTGGCTGTCTCGCCGGTAGCCCGGCATTGATCGCATCACGCAGGCACAATGCGCACTCGACGAAAACGAAATCCCCAAGCACAATAGCAGAAGCGTGCAGCGAACAATGGCCACAAGAAACGCTCGCTGACAGGAAGCGAACAGTCCGCTCTTAATCCAAAGGCGCCGCGCGCGCGCGCGCGCCTTCCACGGGCCCGGGGAGAGTCGCGTGCACGGCGCGCGCCAATTATCAGGAAGTGACGAGATCACGCGAGAGCGGAAAAGGTGAAAAGGATCCGTGCACCCCTTTCTCGGGTTTCTTTTCGCCGATCGGCCTGGAGGTCTTTTCTTTTCCCTCTCTCTTCTCTCTCTCTTCTTGCTTCCGCGTGCGAGCTGCTTTCCCCGCGCGACAGCTGCCATACATGATGCGTAATCCGCGAAAAAAAAAAGAGAAGGAGCGGAGACTGGGTGACGGCGACGGAAAAACCGAGAGAAAGTTTCTCGAGAGCGCGTGTCCGCGCCTGGGCTAATTGAAAGGCCGCCGCACTGATTCGACGGCGCCGCGCGCCGATGATTAACGAGTCCTGATTGCCGGCCGCGCGATTGTTCGCTTTTCGAATAGAGAAGTTTGTTTGTTTCTTTTTTTTTTCTTTTCCTCGACGCCCAGGGAAAGTTCCTCGGTTTCTCCCGGAGAGCGATATCTACGCGCGCCTAGACGAGAACCACGGCGCTGAGTAAAAGTTATATGTACGCGAAATAAACAGCCGTGAAATATGAAATTCACTTGATACTGAGAAGCTGATGATAAATTCTTCAGAATGACTCCGGGAAAAAATTGTCCATACTAATAGACTCACTTAAGTAAAAGTGATACTGGATCCGTGGCACACCAACGCCGGTATTGGCAATTTTCATTACAGTCCAAGGCTACAAGAACTATTTTGTATTATTTTTTTCAGGTTCGATACTGGATTATTTGATGACACCAATGTGGATACGAAGTTCTAATTTCAGGTCAGTGGTGATGTCAATATTGTGCCTGCATACTGGTGCACAGTAATTGTCCTGTTATTAATTTTTTCGCGGGATATATATTGCACCTCCCGTTTTTTTTTTTCAGCGTTAAAGTGAAATTGGCAGTGGCTCGATGAGAAAAAAAGAAGCAGCGCCGTACACCGTTGCACCGGTGTCCGAAAGATCTATTTCAGCGAACTCCTTGGAGTCCTAAAAATAGAGCGTCGGGTACCGTTGGCTAGCGAAAAAAAGTGCACGTTTCCGTTCTCCGTGGACTCGCCTCGCCGGATGAGGCACGAGCCGTGGAACCGTTAAAGTCCTATTTTCGAGATGAGTAACGCGCGCTCCCTCGCTCGAAGGGGGGAGGCGCGCGCGCGCCGCAACGCCGACATTTGCTTGCGCCGCGCGCCAGAGAGAGGGAGGGAGGGAGGCAGGAGGCAGGGAAAAAAGAAAAAGGAGAAAAAGGCAAAAAGGACGGGCAAGAAGAGGCCAAAGAAGAAGGTCGAGGAAGCCGGGAGAGGGAGGGAGCCGCGCTCGGACAGAGAGACGGAGAAAAGAAGAAAGGAGGAGGAAGGAGCGAAGGAGCATCATGCCACTAGTCCCTTTCCAAGTAAGAGTGGGTTAAGGCCCAAGGTCCTCCTGGCCTGACTCTGTGTGTGCGAAGACGATCCTGCAGGCTCCGTTGCCCGGAGACGCGTGAGCGCGAGCCAGCCCCGTCTAACAGTACCCGCACTCGCTCCTTGGGGCCGCTTTTATGCAACGGCCTCTGAGCGGAAGTAAGAGCGAGAAAGAGGGAGAGAGACGAAGTGCTCCGACGAAACTTAGCGGGAGATGACAGTCCAATGGACAATGGCGTAATTGATGGGCGGACGATTCCGCGAAGCTTCGCGAGCAAATTTCGCGCGCTGACGTATGAAAAGGCACTCTCCGATTTCCTCCCCTGGATATAGAACTCGCAATACCCTTCCAATTTTCCCTAGGAAGAATTGACAATCTTGACAAATTAGCCTTATAGTGCTAATGTTGACAAATGGTGTAATAGCGGTTAAATATTGGCTACCGAATGTTACCCTAGCATTCTCCCCTTAATTGTTTAATAATACTAGTAGACTATTAGATTCTATTTTACTTGTAATGATGAGTTAATGGTTTAAGAGGAAATTATTATAATTTTCCTATATATTTTCCATCGTTTTTTTCCTGTTTCTTAATTATTCTAATCCTGAAGTGAAATAATAACTCTACAAGTATTAAAATTTTTGAATGAACATTCGCGGTTAAAAATGTTGTGTTTTGTGTCTTTCGATAGAAGAATACACAATAAATTTGTTTATTTCACGCTTTTTTAGTATTCTCTCATCTTCATGTAAAATAATAATTAGTACACAAAAATTACGTTCAGTTTGGAACTACTTCACTAACAACTCAGAAATATCGTTCTTTTCATGTCCGTTCAATTCGAAACATTAAAATAATGTTTTTCAATAGTGTTACGATTGCCAAAAGCTTCCGCAGCCTCGTTCTTATCGCTCCAGTAACGAATTGTCACTGGTCCAATGATGGCATCCCACACTGACAAGCGTTGCCAGAAGTATCGGTTAGATACTGGTCCGAATTACCTTTCTTCCAGAGGATCCCTCCCCCCCCCCGCGATAAGAGCCCGGCGTTCCGAACAATGCTATCGAGGATATACTTTATGAAACCGCGGCACCGCCGTTATCCGCTCAATTAACAATGAGCCGCCAGTCTGCCGGAGGTGAGTTTAAAAAAGAAAACTGGGCAAGAGGAGGAGGAGAAGGAAAAAAGAATCGCGCCGAGGCCCGCTAGGTTCTCGCGAAGCGCGACTACGTACCCCCGGCGGCACGCGATCTTTGTGTCCCTGTTCCCCGCGCTTCCGTGTCCAGCGTCTCTTCTCACGTGCCTTCTTTAGGCCACGGGGCACGGATGCGGCAATAACCTTTCGCGCGCGCCGGCACTTACACAGAGACGCGCGCGGGGTCCGCTCTCCGCGTGGGGTACACACAGGCCGCGAGCAGGCCAGATATCGTGTGCCGCGGACGAGCGCAGGCCCGTTATTCTGGCTACACTCGCGGGGTGTCGCGCGAACGAAGAGCCTGTTACCGTGTTACCGCAATTCAGGCCACAAAGTCAAAATACAGTTAGCCTTAGCCGAGCTTCTCCTCTCTCTCTCTCTCTCTCTCTATCTTTCTCTCTTTCTCCCTTTGCTGCTCTCCGGTGCGGGCTTCTTTCTTCTCTGTCTTTTTGCCGCTGGGGGAAAAAGAGAGGAAGCGGGAGCGCCGAGGAATGGCTCTCCTCTCCGCGAGGAGAGAAAAGGCGGAGGAGAGGATCGATGGGTGTGTGTGCGAGCGCGATGCATGGAGGTGGAGGTGGAGGTGGTGGTGGTGGTGGTGGTGGTGGTCTCGTGGTTACCGTAGGTCTTTTGTTCTTTTGCAGAAGCAATTAATCTCCAGAATTATTCCGGGAAACTTGTCTTTCTGATCTTGAAAATTCTATCGTTCGCGAGGTGCTATTGGGAATTTATGAAGTTCCAGGCGAAATTCAATTTCCGCGGGTGTAATAACTGTGTTCCTCCTTCTTCCTTGTTCCTTGCATACTTAGCATATACAAACGATTAATTTTATTTTCTTTTTCAGATTTCTGTCCTATTCTTTTTTAAGTGTACAACCCTTAAGACTTCCTGTCCGCGTGTTTAAATAAGCAATGAGGTATATTCTTACGACTTATTCCCTATTCCCTATAGTCACTTCTTTTTGACTCTCAAGGCTCTAAAACGTATCTTTGAAGTAATATATTTCCTTTCTCTTTTTTTTCTGTTATTATTATTTATTGAACAATAACTCATAAAAAGAATCCAATTTCACTTATAATCTTATCACCACAGCTTCTGCATTCTCGATCTAATTTCGCTAAAATGAATATGAAAATTAAGTAATTACTGAAAATAAATGATTGATTTTTTAATAATCCTTATTATTGCATAAGAAATTCATTTGTGATCGATCGTCATACTGGCGACCGCTGCCTCGGAGTTTTCCTCGGGAGGATGAGCATTGCGGTTGTCGTGCGGCCGCCGGCGCAGATATGCTTTCACGCGATGACGCGTTGCTCTCGGGTCTCTCTCTTTTTTTTTCACTTTTTCAATTTGAGAAACGTGGAGACGTCACGAGGCGCCTCATCTCGAGAATCGCTTCCGCGTCGGAGTCACGGCTCGCGAGAGTTGCCGACGGGAGATTCGGCGCGCCAGAAATTGACCTTATTATCCGCGAGCGTGCGCTGCAATTTGCTGAATCGCCGGCAGAGGAATTTGCAAATCACGCGACTGATTTTTGGCTGCTTGCTCCTTTATCTTCTTCTCGGCTATCCGAGAAGATCCTCATAATTATCGCTGTTCGACGTTTGTTAATTATTTTTTTTTTCTTTTGTTTAATTAGTGGGTGAAGATTCATTCGAAGCTTTTTATTGCTGTCTTCTTTGAGAGTTCTTTACATAAGTTCATACGGAATAATTTTGTAATATGTATAGAGGGTTATTAAGCCCGTTTAAAATTAAATAAATAAGTAATCTATAAATACTCTTATTGTGAATATTTGAATATTTAGTAATGATCACTTGACAATTAAAGTAATTTTTGGTGACTGCTTTAGAAACTGTTTTTAAACCAAGTAATGAAGTCATTTCTCTAGTACTACAAATTCAGTCAATTATTGCAAATATTACTTTATCCTGAAATTGAGAAAAAAAAATAATTAATGAGGCCACAGAATCTTTTTATACTTGTAATGATAAGAAGTATTGAAATTGGTCGTAATAAGAATGATTGACTAGACGGATATTTATGTACGTGCTATTTATAACAAATGAAATGTATGAAGAATGCAAGTTTTCCCGCAAGATTTCAAAATCGATTATCGTCATCGCTCTTCGTGCAAGAACACGCGATTGCATGATTCTTTTCGCTTTTAAAATTCATTCATGCAGTCGAGGTGTATATATTCGCTATATATAACCTGCTCGTATTTGTACACGTGCATACTGAGACTCGAAATACTGTGCATGCACCGTCGGTGGCAATCGCGTTATTGGAGAAAAGAACAGGAATGAATGGGTTTCAGGTGAAGGAAGAGGCAACGCGCCGATCTGGATGTGCCTGCGCACGTAAGCGCGAAGGCTGACGTGTTAAAATCCGATGCGCGCGGCTTATGGCGAAATCAATTATATTAATTAGACCTGCTCGAGCACCTGATTTCTGGGTCACAGTAGCGTAATTGGCAGCCGGGAATTCTGATCTTGCAATGAATAAGGCGTGAAATTTTTTCGATGAAAGCGGAAAACGCCTGATTTCTGATATTTTTATATACTAAGCGAGCAATTCTTTTTTGTTTCGACAATGCTATAACGATTAATTAATTTGAAGACGATTTTGTGATAATTATAAATTTTTGTTCGTCTTCTAATCAATTCATAAATAAATTATTTCCTTTTTCCTGTATATTCTGATCTTAGAAATACCGTGAGTCAATCGGTCGTACATTGGACAAAGATATAGACTTACCACGTGGTCACATCAGAACCAATCAAATTAAGAATAACTGCGGCTTCACTTTTAAGCTGATTCTCTTAGGAATACTGTGATGGGCAAATTAAATTTCACCTTTAAAAAGTCTCTATTTAACTAAAAACTTCAAATACTTTTTTCTCCCGAGTAATTAATGATTATTACCCTAAAAAATTTAATTGGAATAAGAAAATGAATTTCTGCAACGAATTCGTATCATCAATTATTCCTATGCCAAAAAAAAGATCACGTATCCACATCTCTATTCTTCCTCTATTTTTTTTTTTAAACGCTATCCAACCGATCTCCAATTATTATAAGGCCATCGCATCCGAGGCACTCTCCACGCATAATAGGCGGACCAAATCGCAGCAAAGTTGTAAAAAACGAGTTTGACTGAGATCAAAGTGGAGGCCATCGCCCAATATTCGCTCAAAAGACGCTCCCAGGACGGCGTTAAAATAGGCTCCCGCGGAAGGTGGGCCAGCCTTGCCGTCGAGTGGACAATTGTTTTACCATATGTGTGTACACAGCATATGCGAGGAGGAACCGTCCCGGAGGTGAACGACACCCAATCGAGAAAGAGAGAGAAAGAGAGAGAGAGAGAGAGAGAGTTGCCGCCTCCACGACTGTCGAAATGTATCGAGCACCTTGAACGGCGAATATCGAGCTGAAGCCTTGCTCCTGGTACTTGAGAATCTCGTTTCAACCGAGGTTATGCAAATTACTGACTTTTTAAATTATCGGAGAAATATTTTACGATTATGTTTGTTTTTGTTAATTTCCCGGCAGTCGGACGAATTCTATTATGTGATTGGTGGTAAATAACGTTGATCAGAATTATGAAAATTACGTTACATAAGGGAGATTTTTTTTTTTTTTAAACAAGTCACGATTATCTTTTGTAACAACAAACATTCACTACATATTAATCAGTTAGATTAAAAGGAAAAACATACCTGATAAATCAATTCGTCTGCAATAAATCGTTTAAATCAAACGATTGAATTTTTTTTTTATTTCTATTCTCAGACGCGGTGATAAAAAAAAAATGTTTCCTTTGAGTAAATTCTTTGTGTATTCAAAGATATAATGAGCTCGTTGAAACGAACAACAAATCCGCTTTGTTAATCGGCGAGAATTTAAAAATGTTAAAGCGCGCTACAAGCCAATAAGACTAATTCTTTTAAGAACATGATGGAGCAATCAACGAAGCGATGACTAGGTTCGCAGTTGTTGCAAGTACATAGAGAATTTCAGACGCGAATTCGGTGACACCTCCCCTTTCTCAGAATTTATTGAATATTAATTTTTTATAAATGTTCCTATACCCACTAAAAATTTCACTTTATTCGCTCATTCGACCAGCCGCTAGTGACTGTAAATCAACACTTGATAAAATCCTCTCATAAAAGAGTATGCAACAATTAAGAATTAATGAATATTATTGAATTTATTAAATGTTAATCCTTATAAATGTTCATATACTTACTAAACATTTCAATAATTCGAATTTCGGAAGAAAAATTTTAATAAATTTTAAATAAATTGCAATTCAAAGAGTACGGTTGAACCCAAATCCGAATTAAGCATCCGAATTAAAGATCTGAATATGAAATTCAAATCTACTCTGAATTCTTTTCTGAATCTCGTCCTGATTGACTTCCCAACACCAAATAATTTGAGCACTTGAAAGAAAAGGGTACCTCATAGCAGTCCCATATTAATTGCCTCCTGCGCAGATATGTAAAAGTACGCGCAGATATTCAATGTATCCCCGTAGCTCTCGCTTGAAGAGCGCTGTCGCTTCATCGGGTGAAATTTACAGCGCGATAAATTCCCCTAGACGACATAAAGCGATCGTAAAGAAAGTAAAAGAGGAGAAAAAAAAAGTCCCGACAAGTCGGCGAAGCCGAAGGACGAGGGGCGGGAGTGAGTTTAAAAAAAAAAAAAAAAAAGAGAGAGAAAGATAGACAAGAGTCAGCGCGTAGAGGCACTCGCGGCGGGCGTGATTTAATCGAGGGAAAGCACACTTGCGAACCTCGCGCCTTCTCTCTAACCACTTTAGGTTTTACGGCCGTTAAATTTCCGCCTGGCGGGTAGCGCTGCGCCTAACTATATCGGCCTCCTTCGTCGCTCGCCCGACTCCTTTCTCCATCCGCATCGGAAGTTGGTGTATGCAAGTGCAGGCCGCGGCTGCTGCAACAGCAGTTGAGTGTGTATGTGTGTGTGTGTACACTAGACGCACTTTCACGGGGAGAAAACGCGATGACGCGCCGCGAGCGACCGGACTTGGCTAAATTCGCGGCGGCGAAGACAAGGCGCGCGAATTTCCCAAACGGTTTACGCAACGCGCGGATTCTTATGGAGATCGAAAGTGCTCTGTTTACGCCGCGATGTGTGGCGGCTGACTTTAGCCGCGCCTGATTTGGCGCTGCACTAAATCATGCTGTACGGCTTGTAAGCGCGTTCCCCGGCGAAATTAATTATCCACGGGGTGTGGAGGCTATCGAGAGCAGACATGTGTCATATCGGTATATTGTAAATTGAAACTATGTTATTTATACGTGTGCGTTTGATTAAATTAGGCAAACAAACTGTTAGCCTTTAGAAGCTTCAGTGAAATCCTGCTATCGCTTTTTAAAGAGAAGATAATACAATTGTCTTACTTCAGGCAATGATATTCTGAAAATATACTGAATTTCTGATAAAGCTAGTATATTAAAATTCCTTTTATTCGAGTAAATTTAAGAAGAAAAGTTTAAAAATTTTGGAGCGCATTAAAAATACTTGAATATTGAGTATTGGTAGAGCCTTTCTCCTTACAGATGTCATCTGGTAAAGTTCTATGTTGTTTTGTACTGAGCGAGCGAATCAAGTCTGACCACGTTGAGAAGAAAGTTGCGTGAAAGTTGAGCATTAGCACGCATGTTTATACTGAAGAGCTAAAAACATCAAAAACGCGTGACGCAGTTCTTACTTTTGTACGCAGTTGAGTCCGGTTACTAGGCCGAGAGCATCGGCCTCTTAAAAAAATGCGTGCTTATTTCGAGATACTAATTAAAGCTGAACTACCAAAAAATGAGGGATTCCAAGAAAATGTAGTGGCGCCATTCTAGATCCATCCACCGCATACTGAGCGAAGAAAAACGTCCAACCTACTTCTGAGTGGGCAGGAGTCTGAAGTTTACTTTTGCTATCGAATTCACGAACGAACATAATTAGTAATTTTTTTTTTTTTTTTTTTTTAAATCTTCAGGTTTGCGTCATAGTACATTACATTACTAGGGACGAAAGTGGATCTTCCGTCCCGGCGGAGTGATTGCCCCCCCGAGGCGAAGCCGA
>JAWWEN010000038.1:25673108-25727544 GCA_035582955.1 Sycophila texana
CAGGGAGCAAGAGTTTTCTGCCACTAGGTGGCGCTAGGTGACGCGCACTACGGGACGGAACATCGACTTTCGGCCCGCAAAATGGGGACGAATATCGAATTTTCGTCCCTATAGGAAGAAAAATATTTTACGAAGCTACGCAAATGTGAATCTAACGCTGAATATATTGCGCATCTTCTAAAAAATGTGGAATGGGCAGGATTCATTTGCATGATAAGCGTCGTAAAATTCTTTCTAATGTTTAAGAGACTATCAATCGCTGATTTTATTAACATCACTTCATTAATTTTTTTTTTTTTTTTTATTATTATTTCAAATTAATCGTTAAATGAAAACGATTGATTTTCGAAGAAAAAAGAATGAGGTCTCTGATTCTTTAATTCAAAGATCGTACGAGCGCAAGATCTTTGGTACCTTGACACTGTACCAGTTTCGCTATAGGCCGGCCAATGACCGAGACGAGAAATTGATATTTCATTCAGTCACACCGTCTTACGGTGCTTTTTTTTTCTTCTTTCACTTGCTGCATTTTACTGATTGTGAGCTACGATATAAAAAAACTTTGGCTCGCTCGTATACGAAATTAATCATTTTTACAGTTGTTAATTGTACATCAGAATTAGCAGGCACGCGTCACTTTAATAAAAAATTTACATAATCTGTCCGTTAGCATTTATCATGATATATTAAATAATCAGAAAATATTCAATTCTCAATAAGCAGCTCTCAACTCGACTAAATGAACAATAAATAAATTAATAAATTACCGCACTTTAATAACACTCTGGAATGCCAATTACTGTTATGTGAATTTATAAACAAAATAATATATTGTACAAAATGAGATTATTATAATAATAAATAATAATTATTGTACACTATTATTAGTACTTTTTAACAGTATATAACACTCATTTAAAAAAAAGAAATATATACGAAAAAGTAATCTTCATTTTTATAAATATAATGACGTCTCTAAGCATCCCTTAATATTCTACTTCAATTCCTCTTTAATTTGAATGATTTGCGAAAAGAAATTCTCTTGCATGTTGATTGCACATGTGATTACCGTTGGTAGGGTACGGCATTCGAACATTCGAATCACCCGCCAGCTGCTTCTCGAACGCACGTGTGCGAGGTACAAAAAGCAATTTTTTTTTTTCTTTAGTTTTACAAGTTTTCTCGGAAAACAATTTCAATATAATGACTTTGTTTCATCCACACCACAATAAATTCAACCGACTCTGTTGCTTCGATTTCTTTTTACGCTCTTTTATATCGTCCGAGAAAGCACTATATTGAAATATGCATTGCGCAAACGAATTTATTTTTTCAGGTTTTTACACTCTCTGACTCGCCAAAATCAAAATTCTATGACGCACCAGCATTTGTTACGTAAAAACTGTGTTTACAGCGTACGCTTTGTATCGTGGACTATTAAATTCATTTGTGCATTTACAAACTGCCGGGAGGAAAACAAATTTTTATTTGTTGGAGAAAGCTACGCTATGGTTTTTTGTGCAATCAAGGTTGTACTCTGGACTGATTCGATAATAGCAGAAATGACTATGAACAATGTAATATGGCACACGAGATTGATTTCACTTTCTCCAATAGTGCAAAGAGTCTCCAATGTGTCGCTGATTTTTTGCTTTCTCCGTTTCGACGTTAATCGCCTTATTTTATTTTTTGCACCTTTCACCATTTCTTACTAGGAAAATTTATGTCTTTTCACGCTAACAATATATCCAGTAATAGATTTCTAATTTATATAGATTGATAATTTAAATCACAAGAAATAAATATATTTTCTTTCAGATTTTCGCAGGCTTCTTTTCAATAGTTGGTTAAACCAAAAATTCACGCTGGGAAGTTAGCGTTACGATATTTGCTATTTGTACGTCAAGGCACTCATTTTATATTTCGACACTGGGTTTTTTTTTTTTTAATGAAACAGTCTTCATTATGCTAACATGTCGAAAGTTCACTGGCAAAATTCCAACTTATTTCTTCATAATGGATACCCTGCGAGCAATTAATTTTGTAAATAGGTATATACCCGTAAATTTATAAAATTCTAAAATAAAAAAAAACAAATAGTCGAGAGCGACTTTCAGCTCGTCAAAAAAAAGGTGGAAAAATTCGTTACAACTTGGATCCTCCCGAGATTCCCGGGCGTGATTCTAGCACGTCTGCCGAGTCGAAAAACTATAATGCCGCGGCGTCTCCCGCTCCCAACTGGCCGAGCGATCACCTCGAGCGAGCAGCTGGAGAGGTGAATGACATTTTTCGCACATTACGTAACGTGCCTCCGCACACTGTCAAGACGCTCGGCTATATTCTTGTCCTTCGGACGTCACCGTCAGGTTCACAGCGACGCCGGGAAAAATAATGTTACACAGATGGGCGTTCGCCAGGCGAGGCCTCAGCGAGCTATGATTTACATTTGGTTCTTTTTTTTCTTTTGCTGCTTGTATAGTTAAATTTAGCCGAATTCGATGCGATCACGCCGATTTATCTTATCGACGGTATCCTAATTTTAGTATATTTTTTTTTCGAAAATTTTATATTTATTTGTTTCCTTAATGAATATAAAAATATTATAGGATCAAGCAGTTATAGCAAATGGAAAATAGTAAAAAACAAAAAAATCACTAATTTATCATTAGTTAATATTAGAATACTTGAGGAGGAGTATTATTCGACGAACATTTGATTTAATTCAATGTAAAATGGGTATAAAATAATATTTATTCTTCTACTTTTATTTATAAATTCCAGTAGTGCTTAAAAAGAAAAGGCATTAAAAAAATTACATTACTTAATACAGAAAATAAAGTGAAATGGCAATACTGGCAAAAGTTACTAGATTTATAATTAAAATTGTAATGTAAAACATAAGTTTTATAAATATTTATTTAAATTGATATTGTAATTTTTTAATTGTAAGTCTAGTAACTTTACTGCAATTTTTACTGTAATTTTGTTAAACGAATGTATTGGTGTAAAAAAATTTGGACAGTTATTTTCGTGATGTCGATAAATAATTTTAGAAATCCGACGCTCCCTTGGTATAAGTAAAAATAGAATATTCCAAGATCCAAGTTGGTACGAGATCTATTTAAATTGAAGCGACGCTGGTTACCACACGATCTTAGACTCCAAAGTGCTATCTCCGCGGAGCGTGTACAGCTCTGTGATCCATAACTTTTGTGCTGGGCTTTATACAGCCTACTCCGCGAAGCTAAATGGAGGCGATGCTTTAGAGCGACGGGTCAACGCACTTAACCTATAACAGGCGAGTTTGTACGATTATACAGTGAATATCTGTAGTCATCTGACACTCGCTACCCACCTACCTACTTATCAACACTCGAATTTTTTTTAGACCCGAGCACGCTGCGTGTTTTAAAGCCTTTAAATGGAGAACAGGGAGAATTTAGTACTCCCCCCGTTTTAGTACACGTCGCAGTAATTTAGTAGTCGCACTAATTCAGAGAGTAGCAAAAAAAAATGCCTGATGAATAAAACATGACCTTTTTCGATTTGAGTTTTTGATATGTGGAGAAGCTGTATCTAATTTTCTGATAATCAATACGTAAAATGAAATAAATTTTTATATTCTTAATTTAATTAATAAATTATATATTTAATAAACTAAAATAGTAGTGCATTGGTGTAATAAAAATGTAAAATAAAATAGGGATTTTGTATAAAAATAAAATGTAAGGTCGGTTAGAAATAATTTTAAAATTGAACATTAGACCTCATGATACTTGTAGTTTAAACTTCGATTTGACGATTTATACTGTGTACGATTGAAATAATGATTATGATTGTGAATTAAGATTTTTCAACGGTTCCTACATTTAATTAGATAAATATTTAAATAAATATTTTGGATAAAATTGCTTACCCAAAAAACATTGTTGAAACATTTCAAAGGATTCATCTATCAAGATATACATCCGTAGAATAACTTCACTTGCACATAAATAATTAGACCGACACAAATTACTAATGAACTACTATTTATCAAAATTACTAATGAAGTTTTAACGAGTTACATAATTTAATAACAACTGACAGCAAAAACTACTCAACTACAAAAAAAAGCAGTAACAAAACCGCAACAAAAAGTCTAGAATCAAACTCAGCGAAAAAGTCAAAAGACAAATAAAGAAACGGGGAGTACAAAATAGTTCACCACCAGTTTATATAGTAATTGGCAGCACTTCTTACATCAGTTCCTGCCCAGTATACTTCATTTTCTCCGAAAAATGAAAACTCCTCTCAGCTAAAAAAGAGCAAGCTAGAAACAGCCAAATCAGCAACAAAAAGCGCAACAAAAAGCCCAGAATAAAACTCAGTGAAAAAGTCAAAAGACAAATAAAGAAACAGGGAGTGCAAAACAGTTCAGCACCAGTTTATATATAGTAATTGCAGCACTTCTTACATCAGTTCCTGCCCAGCGTACTTCATTTTCCCCGAAAAATGAAAACTCCTCTCAGCTAAAAAAGAGCAAGCTAGAAAAAGCCAAATCAGCAACGAAAGCCGCAATAAAAAGCCCAGAATAAAACTCAGCGAAAAGGTCAAAAGACAAAGACACGGGGAGAAGAGTAAAAGCGGCGGTCGTCGCGACTTGTAGAAGGAGCCTAAAAGCCAGTCCGCCGGCGCAAACCTGTATACACGCGTGTGTACGTTCGCTCATCGGTCGTTCGCGCTCGCCGGCAGATTACGTCTCGGGTAGAAGCCTGAGAGACTCTCCTCCTTCGACGACGACGACGACAGGGTGAACGGCCGACCTAGAGGCTGAGCGCGCGCGCGCGCGCGCGTACTTTTAAAATGCGCGCACCACAACAGCGCGCCGGGGACGGGGAGCACAGCCCGCTGCCTCCTCCTCTTTCTTTCTCTTTCTCTTTCTTTCAGACGCATTTCGAGGCGCGCACGGAGCCCGCGAGGAGAGGAGCATGTGCCGCACGCGAGACCGCGTGTGCACGACTCACGGGGCCGGGGGAAGAGGTTGAGGTGAGCTCGCCGCGGCGCACCGAGGAAGGAGGAAACGAAACGGACTGCCGTCGCGCGCGCGCGCTCGAATTGAACTTGCGTGCGAGCGAGAGATGAGAACCAGATGATGGCGAGAGCGGATGTCGGCGGGAGAGGAGAGAGATCGCCGTGGAGCCGATCCTGCGGATTCACTCTTGATAGTGCCCTTTTATACTTTTTTTTTCTTTTCTTTTAACACTCGGAGTTTGTTTTTTTTTTTTCTTAGTGCATTTTGTATTTTCTTTACGTTGGTTGAGTGTCTTTAGTTGGGTGCTGATTCTGAGGAGTAGCTTTTGAAGCAATGCACTTCCTGCGCTCAAATTTTTGAAGTTACTGTATCGATTAGAATAGCATTTATATTTTTTTAAAGATGAAAAGTGCTTGTAGGATAGTAGATAATCTAAAAAGCAGTTGCAGGATATTCATGATGAAGATCCAAATCCATTTTATTTGACAACGATGCTTATTATAAATATTTATTACAAATTAATAGACATTTACGTAAAATAAGTAACGTCGATAATTTTACATTTCCAGATTAAGGGAGTATCGATACACTCAATTCTTTGAAGTTTAAATAAAATTAATCAACAATTCGAGGCATACAACAAACGTAATCTTGAAATAACTTAAACATTCGTACCCAGTGTTATTTGTTTTTTAATTAAAAAAGAAATTGTTTATATTCTTCTTGAATAATAAAGAGAAGCGCAGCGAGAAACAAGTTCTAGCATATGGAAAACGATTCACTTCGAACTTCAGTACAATCTTCAAATCATCAGTTCATAAAGAGTCTTACGAAAACGACGTCTTGTTGGAAGGTGCATTGACCTTAGCATCGTATCGAATCATTGAAGCATACATATCTGTACACACCGGTACGCAACGAAATAAATTCTGAACTATCATTTATGTTAAATAAGTTTGCTTTGTATATACAAGATGTAAACGAATACAAAAAATTATTATACACGTTTTCGTTTTTTTAAATTAATTTATATTTCTGTTTAAAACCCAGCTGTTTTTTCATAATACGCAATAAAGCGAGGTAGAAAATACTTGCAGCTTCAAGTATCTTTAGTAATCAAAATACTCCATGCACCTAAATTTACATAAAACAGTAATAAAAATATTACCTAAGTTGTTACCAAAACAAATACCGGTTAATATAAAGTATGCTCGAAAAATTCACTTTGTAATTTGAATTTATCTCATTTAGTTTATAAACAATAATTGAACAGTGCATACAAAATTAACTAAATTAAAACAAACAACAAGGGAGAGCGATAAGGAAGGCAAATGTAGATTTTTAAAAAATATTTTTTTTCAAATTTTGTGATCAATAGAACTGAATTTATCATTAAACTCGTAAGGTACTTTGAAAAATGGCGCAAGAAGCACTAAGCAAATAAAAATGATACAAGTATACATTTAAGAAAAAGGGAAAGTGGAGGGGGAAACAAGCAAAGGAACGAAGGGAAAGAGAGTGAGAGTAAAAGAAGGAATGAGTAGATTAGGAGATGAGGAAGTAAAAGAAGAAAGAAAACAGGGAGGCAGAAGATGACAAAACAAAAATCACCACACACATGGAATGCGAGGAACTGCAAGGGTAGAAACAAATGTATTAAAAGAGAGAAGATAGGCACTGAAATGGCTCGCGTAAATAATTGACTGATTTCCTTCAATACCATATATTACGGTAATGACATTAATTAACTCGGGATTTTTTTCTTTACCTGACTCGCGGTGTTACCTTAAAGACATAATCAAATATTTTTAAACGAATAGATTTTTTTCCTTTTTTTATGTCAATTCCATAATTGCTCTGGGAAAATTAATGAGAGCAGGAATACGGGGAGGCTTCACTTTCTTAGTTTGAAAAAAAAAAAATAAGAGCCGCAACCTTTAAGTCGAATCTACCCTCCAATTATACTAACTAATTATATTGCTTTTGTAGTTTTTTATCTAATGCACAGAGTTCCTGATCACAATAATTACGAAGTCTTGTTTTACAAAAAGTCTCGGAAAGATCACGTGCCACACGCATCGCGCAATTACCTTCAAAGAAACTTGCGTTTTCCGCAGCTTCTTCTTCCATCATCCTACCTTTCCTCATCTCTTTATTCCAGAGATATTGCTCTCTATATCCCAGTTTCCGACTCCGGGATATCGACCGATTATGGCATCGCATCATTTTCTCCTTCTTTTTTCTTCGCTCGGGAAAAGTAAAGCGAACAAAAAAACGCAAGCTTCGGGTTATTATTTGCACATAAACACAAACAAGGAAATGTGCGCATAAATACCATAGTATTAACCCAAAAGTTTTTAACAAAACAGGTACGATGATTTAACAAAATAGACTGTAGTGAATAAAAAAAATTATACTTCGTAAATTTTTTTTTATATAAATAGCAAACTCCACGCGCATGATTCATGATTAAATTTTCGAAGTTACGAAAGATAAATTTCAAAATATTTAGAAAACTTTTAAATTCGTAATTTTTTTTAAACTCTGCATGTAAACTTAAAGCGCAAAAGTAGTTGAACTTGGCGAATCATAAAGAAATACCAGTAGTGTCGGTGGACTTACGAAATTGTCGCAAGGAGCTCGGCCGACGCAATTGCAGGGTCGAATAACACAAGACATCGGATAAGCGAGAACAATTTCAAGGTCGGATCGCTCCAGAGATTAATTAGGATCCCATCAGGCCAGGTGAAGTGTTGCAATTGCAATTTTGCGAGGACGCGCTTATATTAGCAGTAGTAGAAGATATCAAATGAACATTTCACTATTTAGATGCATTCCATTTTTATACCTAAGTGGATTTAGATGATTTCAATTTATAATTATTTTCTCACACTGCGGAGAGATTTTTTCTAAATAATTGCGTTGGAAAAAGTATTGTTAGAATTGAAAGAATATGGAGTTGTTTTCTCTTACTTTGAAGTAAAAAGTAACATTTACGTTTAAATTAAAATACTTAAAACTCGCCCATCGCGATAGTATCCTCATTTATCAACGAAAAAATTATTATGATCTAGACAAGAAAAATTTTGAAAACCGAAACCTGTTTCAAGTGATCTTGACTTTTTAATAGACGACGTACAGGAAGAGATACCGAGATACGTGTCCTAATCAAAATTACGCGATTTCCTTATTAACGCGTAAATAATTATATATTTATAATGTTTATAAGAAAGGGATATTTATTAAGAAAAATTCAAAAAGTACATACATTAATAAAAAGCCAATACATTCATTTTTTAATTTACAGTAACATTATTATTTATTTTTCTATGATAATTTTATAATCCAACTGTTTTCCCTTTGTAAAATTAAAAAAGCGAAAGAAAAAAGCTTTCCACGTCCCCCCAATAGTCCCGAAGTAATTGACTTTCCGATAACCGATATAACAGTAGTTTTTCACGGCGCTCACATGATCGACAATCAAACGAGACTATCAAAAAAGATATATACCGTACATCGCGACGGCGCGTTACTTCCTCCTTCGCCGGCGACAGCTTCGCCCGTACATGCATCGACGTGTACACCAAAAGAGAAATGAAAAAAAAAAAAAACTACGCCTCCTCGCCGCGGCCGAGGGAGTGTTGCGGCAATAATTCGGACATCTCTTTTCTCGCGCCTCCCAGCACAAAGGAGTGGGAGGAGGAAGATGCCGCAATGGGCGACTAGTTGACGACGCGCTCATTGTGCAAGCTGCATCGTGGCCCTCGTCTAGCTTCCTCTGCCTACGTAAGAGGCTGCGCCGCGGCGACGGTCGGTTTGCGCAACCGACCGCACCGATGCCGGTTAATCCGGCGAGCTGCGTCGATCGGTGATGTCTCCCGCGGATTCCCCCGTGATGTGTACGCGCCTGCGCGCTTCCAACGGTTTTTTCTAATTGCATTTTTTTCATCCGAGCTTTCACAACTGATCAATTAGAAATCGGTCCTATTCAAGTTTTTTTTCTCTCACCGAGTCCTCTGCTTAGGCCGAATGACCAATTAAAATTTCATCTATAGGGATTTTCTTTTTTTTATTATCGATGAACGATAAGGAGTTGGAGGTTTGGGTGTCATTTTTTTCTGAAATTGTTTAGTTGATAGATAAACAGGATAATCTTTTGTTCTACTTCCGAGTGTGGAAAAAATCTGTAGTGGAGAAATTGAATTGTACAGTGAGAAAAATATACGTAGGAAAATTTAGTATAAATTAATCGAGATGAGGAACCTATTGGAATTTCCAGAATTTTTTATTGTTTGTCGTAATTTTTATGAAATTTAATTTTGTTCAGATTATGCTAAAAATACCGCTTCTCGAAATATAAAATTTGTTCGCTCAGTTGATGGCCAATCGAGAAAAAAATGAAAAATACTTGTTTAATCCTGGATTATTATTGAGTGATTTACAAGTCTATTATGAAAATAAAAATTCTCTTTAAAAAGATCAACAGAAAAAAATTTTACGTCTAGAAACTCAAAAGGATATTCAAATTGACTTCAGATTGAAGTATACCTGAACAATCCCGAACAAAATCAACAAAGAGACCCAAAATCCTCGCAGGAACCCATCGTCCAGCAAAACAATGACCTGAAGCCCGGAAAGTCTGATGATTCGCGGTTCGGCGGCGGGGAAGAGCTGCCGGTGGAATTCGGAAGTGGCGAGAGCTCGCGCGGCGCTCGCAATTAATTCAGCTCGCGGCGGGCCCCCTCGTGGTCGCGGCGGCGCGGATAAAGATGCGCCTCTCATCGGCGGAGGAGAGACACGGCCTGCACAGCCGCGGCCGCGGCGAAGACGACTTGGCTCGCGAAGCCCCAAGCGCGGAGTCGTTCACCTTTTATCCCAGTAACACGGCGCGCGAGCCCGACTTGGCCCCAAGGCGATCGACGCGACAAACTACAAACTGCTCTTGACGCTCTCCCTGCCAGGGAGGTGTATAGGGACACCCGCTCCTGGCTCTTATTAATATTCTGCCGAGGCTTTCGCTGATGAATCGGGCATTAATTGTAGCTACGATGAAAGAAAACAAATGTAGAGAGCACCGCGTTAGGCAAGGTATTATCAACTGGTGTGGTGTAGAGTATTAGCCACTTAATACTCTGGTAAAGTCTAACGGACTTTAAGGTATTCTCTAATGTGTGAATTATAAAGAATAAAAGAGCACAATTTCAGTCAGGCTCCGGTTGGCACTGCAGAGAGCGCCTGGTATGCTGTACCAGAGAATAAAGTAGGTATAATTGTTATTTGACTCTTTTACCGGAGTAATAAGACTACTGGTACTGAAGTTACAAATATACCGAAATTTTGTTTTCTCTCAGTATATAGGAAGATTTGCAATAAATTTATTAGGATAGGGACAGACCTGGCCAGCCAAGAAAATTACTATAAACGTTGGAAAAATTCTTACAAAATTTATTGTAAACTTTCCCCTATTATTTTTTTTTCAATGTGTATAAAACAGAAACAGTGTTTGCTTTTCTGACGTGAATAAGCCACTGTCTTAGGAAGAAACTACGCCTCCCTTTCGAAATTTCTTGATTAAAATCAATAAATCTGACGGAATATTCTCTATATTTAAATGAAGATTATTAAGTTTGATGTAAAAATTATTAAATTTAGTGTATGATAAGAAAGATGTGTATAAGATTAAAAAAATGAGAAACGAAAAACTGGTAGCTTTGTAGCTAAAAAAAACTTGTCTACTTTGACAATTGTCATATTTGCTTTAAACTCATAAACAGGCTTAGAATTTCATTCCCAAAGCTGTGCTAATAAATGTCCAAGATAAATCGTAGAATTTTAATAGCTACACGCAGATAAGCCGATTTTCCTTTTGAAAAAAAAGGCAAGAAAATATTCCATCCATACAATTACCTTTTTCACACTGGCCTGGCAATTGGAGGAATCCCGGCAAAAATTCCGGCCAACCAAGGCGAAGTCTGACCCTTTGTTTCTCATCGCGGCTGCTCGCGCCTCTTGCTTTATTTATATCGTTCGATGAGTAGCCGGCGTGTCTCCCCCTCGGAGCCACGCAAGAGCATCATCATTTCTCCCGCCCAGCTGCAACTCCGCGCGCGCAATTACTAATACGCGCAGAGGTTCTCATGGGGGTTCAGCGGCTGCGTGCGAGAGTCCACTTCCTCAATCGCGCCGCGATCGACGCCCATACTGTCTTTTCAATAATTTTTCCAATTTGCGAGTTTGCTTTATTGAGAATCGAGAAGTCTCCCTTTGGATAGTGAAGATTGCACATTTACAAAGAGCCAAGGTAGCTGAAATTATATTTATATAGTGGCTTGCACCAAAGTCAAAATTTCAAAAGTAATATTATACTTGAAGTAAAATGGGTTTAGAGACTTTTTCTTGACTTATTTTATCATAAATTTTATATATTTACTAGCTGAATCCAATGTTTACTTTTTGAATTTTGGCGCCATTCTGCCGGATGCTTATCCACAAGCAATTAAATTACTTTTTAAAATGCTTTACAACATCCTACCATCGCTTTTTTAAAGAGAGTTTTAGTCATTCTGTTTGTTGGCTAGTGTATTCTTTTTTTACATGTCTTTTATCCTCCTTGTTAAAAGCAGTGGCTCCCCTCAACGCGAGGAATTCAAATTTGAAGCTTTAACAGTTTAAAAGTGCCGATAAAAATCAATCGAGGACAGATGTATAATTCATCCGCCGCTAAGTAGGCTGGCGCGGCCATAATAAAATCTTAATGCAACAAATAAATAGGGTTTGACGTTTAGCGCTTTATTTGCCCAAGTGTGCCTCGGTCCGGATCTTACAAGTGCGCCTGAGAAAATAGTGCTCCTCATAATCTGTCCTTTTACGAGGCTTCACGCGCAGACAAGGCCGCTACATCTATATCCGCGCGAGTCTGGCCGCACCCTTAATCCCCGCCCGGGAATCGTTGCAATCCTTTCCTCCACGTCGACTCGTTCCAGGCGACCCGCGGCCGTCGATCGTAAATTATCGGGGAAATATTTTTCCCCGCGAATCATTTCTCAAATTACGCACTCACCTTTTGCGTATATACGAGCAGCCGCTCTGCTCCGCATTTTACTCTTGCGGATCGCGACTCTGAATTTCATCCCATGAAGTTTCGGCGATCGTTTATTCGATTTCTTCAGAGATCGAAATATCTTCTTCAATGAAGCTATCTCTTCTTAAATAAAAATTATCTCCTCTTGAATCAACGCGTTTCTTATTAAATCAAAGTATTGCTTCCTTAAAGAAGCTTATGTATATCTTCTTGAATGAATATATCCTTAAATGAAGGTATATTTCTTCTTTAATAAAGCTACGTCTTTTTGTATCAGTAATCAGTATATCTCTTCTTAAATCTTAAATAAGATACATATTTTTGTATATCACGAATTCCTTCTTAAATTTTTCTTGTTGAATTAAGATACTTAATTTCAATTTGCTTCAAACCAACGATTACTATTACAGGATGAATGAAAATAATGAGATGAAACATTTTGTCTTTTTGAAGCTGGTTAAATTGAAAATTTGGTTCAGGTGGACTGATAAGTAGTAGGTGAGCTATAATTTGTTTTACATCTAAGCAGAGACAACGATTGATAAATATTTGATAGTCTCGTCCAAGGAGTTTTATCGAGTCAATTAATGTACCAGTTGTTTTTTTTTCCTTCAACTCCGTCTGTATCGCGAACAATAAATCATTACGTCACATTCATTTTTACCCGAAACAAGTGTACATCTTCGATAGTACCTCCACGTGTTTCGGAGACGAAAGAAAAGTAATTATTGGCCAATATAACTTTTAGACACTGAGCGCAATAAAACAATGACGCCGTCTTCCAGGTCAACGCGCGCACTTCTGAGAAACCTCAAAATTACAGCTTCGAAACTTTCATCAGGAATGATTTACGGCATTTAAATGCGGCGCGTCAGAACAATTACTACACCAGCAATAAAGATATCTCCAGCGCCAAAACTAAATCAGTGCGCAGGGAAAAAGCGGCATTGTAAACCACGTAACGACCGTTTTCACGGTTGAAGCCTGCCCCCGGGGGAAGCCCTCGCGGGGCGACAGCCTCGCGCGCCCCGTCATCAGGTGCAGGCGCGTCGTAAAAGGGACGGCGGCGGCGACACGCAAAGTGCGCCTAGGAGCACAATGCCGACTTCGGCTTTCTCGGGGTCTGTCCCTCCTGTACCTGACCCCAGTCGTGCGGCTCCGGATTTTTCGCAAAGGGGACCTGACCTCGGCGGCGCTCGAATAATTAGGCGGGCTTCCGCGCGAACAATGAGAGAGATAATTGATTCCGGACAATAAAACTGCACCCTCGCACGCGTGCCACCCGTTTTTATTCTCTACGGACAAATATTTACTTGGCTGATTGCTTTCTTTTCTTTTTTTTGTTTGCGTTACGACTGAGTCGAATTTTAGGGCAAATGTCTTTATAGTTATTTATATGTTTTTTTTTTGTTAATTTTTCTTTTGAATTTAAAATTGATCAATATTTTTAAACTTTGAATGAAGGCACTATCGATCACTACGTATTTTTTAAATTTCTCAAGTAGATTAAAATTAATTAAAATTAATCTACAAAGTAGATTAAAATTTTTATTAGAACGTGGAATCCTTTGTTTTTTTTAATGGTTAATTTTAATTTCCATTTATTTTCAATTTAGCATTAAAATCGACGAAACGACTGTACTTTTTTGTGACGCGCATCGATCGCAATCCACGGGGTCATAAAGTGCGTCTGCACTTCAATAGCGTGGCGCGCCAGTTATTTATGCGAGCCCATTTAAAAACCGTCCAGTCCGCCTTCTTTTCTTCCCTCCTGAAAGAAGGTGGTACGTTTCCTGGTTCGGGAAATTGTTGATGGACGCTAAAAAAAAAAAAGAAAAAAGAAATCAATTTGGCCAGTGTGTGACGTGGCACTGCAAGGGCAGATAAATTTGAGCGAATGGTGGGTGAAGGCGATAACGGCGAAACGAGGAGTCACCGCGCCGAGGGGGTCATTGTCACCGAAATGAACGCTTACCTTACATGTACGTACAGACGGCCAGTGCACGCGTTTGCATGCTCGGAATCAAAACAAAAGTTGAGTCTCGCATCGCTTTTGGCATAGACGGCTAGCCTCGGAAGCGTCAGATAGGCATACGTGTAATGAAACGATTGCATTAGTTGACGTAATAGCAATTCTTGAAATTTTTTTTTATTGTATAGTATCTGTACTTAATAGAATTGTTAGTCAGATATTTATATCGTTAAGCGTATGGTTATTTATTGATTGAGAAATTTGACTCGATTAAATCTTTGAAGAAGAAGAATCTTTTAATTAGAAGATTAGAAGAATCTTTTAATTATATCGTCAGAAAAAGTAATCGATAATTTAAGGTTGACGTAATTATAATTTATTAATAACTACTCCATTAGATTAGAAGCACACTACGTTCGGAAATACAGTTTGTTTTACGATAAAATAAGCAGAATGAAATTGTCTAATTTTTTTTCCACCTCAATCCCATGTCGAGAGGAAAATAGCCTCTAAATTGAGATTTTTTGCTTCCTCCGTTTTATATATAATATCAGATTAGTAATTTTTTCCTTTTTGGTTTGATTCACTTTAAAAAGAAAGGCTCTTCAATAAAAATAATAATTCTCAAATTTTCATGAGTGACTTTCTTATTTAATTCATTTATTACCGAAAAAAATTCAAATAAAATCTGATTTACTGTGGCTGAAGATTAAAAAGAATTCTGAAAGAAGCACTTAATTAATGTAAAAGAAGTTTATAGTTTATACAATTCATAATAATAAAAAATTATTCGTCAAATAAGTAGCGAGTTAGCCGAGCAAAATAATTTTTACAACGAAAAGTTCGTCCGCTCCAGCATTGCAGTCGCAACCTCCGAGAGGCTCATCTCAGAAACACAGGGCACGAAAAAAACTTGAAATATCGCTCCATAAAAATTGCCTCGGCATTCACGGAGTACACCAGCGCCGTACAGCGCGTCCCGAGAGGTACGTGACGTACATCATGCGCGAGGGTCTGGAAGGCCCGGCTTCGTCCGAAATCGCGCGCATCGAAAAATCGTAGCCGCGCAATGCGAGATGCGCTCGCGGGGTGTGCCCGCCTGTAGGAGCGAATTCTGCGATCGGGGGGCTTGTAAATTTCGTCGCGACCACCCCCACCTTGGCGCCGTCACGGCTACCGGCAGACTGCTGTACGCGGCTATTATGAGCGCACACGTGCGCCGCCGGCGAAATGTGCGCGTGCACGCTGCGACGACGATCGTCGAGATAGGGCCTCCCGCCCGGTCGCTCCTTCGGTCGCCGCGCTGTGATGATTCTACGATCATCTTGAGGCGAGCTAATGACAGAAATTACTATTATTAAAGGGAAATTTAGTGATTTGTATAGAGAGAAATTTTGCAATAATTTTTTAGTGTAGCTTTTATTTTACTAAATCTACTTTAGAAAATGAAGCTTCGTTTACTTTATTACGGTGATTTAGTGAGATTTATTTGGTGAGCAGAAGAACTATGGATCACGATTTTTTATCGAAACTGTAGGATTTCTTTTGTTATGTACGTGGAGAAAAAGTCCAAAAGCTTCTGAAAATTTATTATTATTTTTATGTAGTGTAAATGGAAAACTACTATAATATTTTTTTGTACAAGAAACAATTATCATTTTTTCCAATAGTCAGTTTACGAGGAGATTAAAATTGACTATTACAATGTTTAATAGATCCTTTCTCTTCAAGGAGGAAGTCAAAATCCTTTAAGCAATAGCTAGGTCAAAAAATGTTAATCAAAATTGCGTAAGATTTCGACTTTCTTCATTTTTATATTTAATAAAATATAAAACATTTTCAATTTAATTAAAATTGCGTTATTTAGAGTTCTGGTGCTATTCTGTTCAAAGTATTTGAATTTTTTTCAATTAATTAATTGTGTACAAAATTTATATAGTTTCGGCAAGGTACCGTATGAGGTTAGAGGCACTAAATGAAAGCACAACGCTGCTCCTTTTTTTCTTTTTGAGCACACAAATCGACTCGTATGAAGCAGACGTGTGAACATACAACGGGTTGTTCTTACGAAGACGCGGCACACTTACTGCTCGATGCCCAACGTTCTCCCGTCACTGTGAATATACCGATTTTTTTTTCTCCTTTCAGAAATCTTCTTTTTTCCGCTCCACCCCCGTTACGATTAATAAGTGTCAAAAGGTCCGTTCTTCCGCAGCGCTTTTATCTCGAACACGCATATTACATTTGCGGGACTGATCTTTTGTCGCTCGCCCAGTGTAAGAATTGCCCGATTGGTTACCGCTAAAATGACCTTCTTAAAATAATTGTAATTTTTTGTTTTTCTTTTTGAACGACAAATATGACGTTTTACGCAAGTACTTTGGACGACATTTTAACAAAGCCTGCTCTCACATTGTTCTCGGACAGGAAATTCAAGTTTCTTTTCTCTTTGTTAACTTCGCAATTTTTTTTTTAGTTGAATCAGTGTCTTATTTTTACTCGCTAATTGTTCGAAAAATTTTCCTTTTCGCTTTAAGCAGAAAAAGCTCGGGTTTCCCAACGAGATACTCCGAAGCGAGACCAATTGGATTTTTGAAGTACCGAAAAAGGCATTAAACTGATTTCGATCGGTAACTCGCATTAATCTGATGTAATAAGCGTCAAATCGCGAGTGTCCGTTCGGCAATCCAATGGCCAAATTGCATCTGCGCGCGAGCTCGACCGGTATATTACAATCGGCGCGGAAAAATCGAGTGCGGGGATCTTTGGCAGAATCCGTGCGGATGCATCCCCCAAAATTTTCTCGCTCGTGGTAGGGGAGAGAGGCTCTCGCAGCGAAGAGGACCCAACTATCACTCGCGCGAGCGGGCACACAGGCTCGGCGCGGGGTGAGCACCTATGAGCGGCGGCAAGGAGGCCCCCTACCACCGGCCGGGCGACCGCCGGCCCATTCCGTTGGAGCCGGCGAATGAACGGCGCACGAGGAAGGCGCCTCCGGGTCGCCTGGTGGGGATAACCCGCGCGGGCGCTTCGTCGGTGCGAGCGAGAGGGAGAGGAGCCCGAGAAAGAGAGAGAGAGACAGAGAGAAAGAGAGAGAGACTTAAGCGAGGCCACTCGCCGCGGAGCTGTCAGAGCTCTGTGGGGCACGGTCACGCACACAGCAGCCACTGTCAGTTCTTCCGGTCTGCGTGTAGCTTCGCTCGCGACTCCCTCGCCAGCAGATCTCCGACGCTCGCTTTTCAAACCGAGCCACTCGCCCGGGACTCAGGGCGGTCCTGGCGCAGCGGACCCACCGGTGACGTTCGCCTCGCCGCGTATTATGTCAGCTCAGCTCGACCCGACCGGTCTTTATTGACGCGGGCGTAAGGAACGGAGAGAGAATCGACCGAGACGGTCTGATGATGGCCATAGCACTGGACCCTACCGGGCTGTACTGAACTTGCTGATTTACGCCGGCGAGAGACCACCAGTCCCCCAGTGACCGCATACCGATTTCGCCCCGAAGCTCCTTTTGCACGTACCGATCGCCAGGCAAAATGATCATCCTCGACCCGACCGGCCAGTACTGAGCGCCGTGGCGCCGATCGCGGAAGTGATCCGGTTGACAGGCCGATTGTTCCGGGGAGTTCGCACGGGCAGCTCGCGAGCCGCTGTCAAGGTCAGCCGCAACATGGCCGCCATATTGGACCCCACCGGTCAGTACTGAGGGGGACGGGGGAGAGTGCGAAAAAAGATCGGCGCGGAAGAGAGCCGATCCGCAGTGGAAGCCGAGGAGGGATCAGTGGGCCCCGCGCGCGCGAGCTGCATAGCAAGAGGAGAATGACGATAGGCAGAAAGAAGAGTGCAGTTGTTGTGAGAGGAAGGGAGGAGACGTCTTCGACGAATCTGAGGAGATCGGTATGGAGCATAAACATACGCAAGGGCAGACGACATCGGAAGCAGCCGGAAGACGAGGACGAAGTGCCGGCCGCTCGATAAACCAAGGGAGAAAAAGAAGAGAGAAAGAGAGAGAGCGAGAGAGAGAGAGAGAGAAAGAGAGAGAGCGTGCGGTCATGTCAATGCCCGCTGAGATCGTTAAGGTGAGTGGGACGCCGAGTTATGTATACTTATTATCCTTTTTTTCTCCTTTTTTGCTGTAACAGTGAAACTTTTTGGCCAATTGTCTGCTTTTTCACGATAGCCGGAGCTTTTTTTCGCCGAACTCTAGACGGATCGGCATTAAACTTTTACTGGAATGCCGCGTTGTACTTTGCCTTCCTTTTTTTTTTTCATCCGTCGTTAGCGAACTCTTACTTACCTGCAGTATGGCAGAAACGAAAAATCGAGCTGTTACAGTCAAAGTCTTTCCTTCTTTTTTTTTGGGAGTGTACAGTGGATTTGTTTAATTTTCACTTGATTCACGTAAGAATTGTTTTTAGCGTACAGGCACGATCGAGTTTCATAAGGGTTTGTTTGCTTGTCTAGGTATTAGTTTTAATTTACATCACGTATGGTGCGCGCCGATGTTGCATGTGAGCGATGGTAAAGGTAACATTTGCGTTACGTGTGTGCGCAGCAAATTTTCATGAGCGTAATGTCAGATAGGACCGCGAAAGGTCATTCACCTTGCGATGAAATTACAAGCTGCTTTTTATTTGAAGCGGCTTTTTGCAACGACCGCTTTCGACATCGCGGATAACATCACGCTTTTGTTGTTCGTAAATTGCACTATTTTTTTAACTATTAAACGAGATAAAAAAAAAACATAATCATAAATTTTTTTCTTTGTTGTACAAATTACGGATTTTTTTCAAATTAACTTGAAATTTATTATTTAATTTGACATTAAATTAGGACTAATATAATATAATTGTAAGGAAAATAAGATGTGATATTGTTAAAGAGTAACCGAAATAATACTCCGTAAAACGAATTACTCCGGGCACGCACATTTTTCGTTCACTCGTCACTCTCTGGTCGGGCGTTCGCTTGCAAACTTCCACCTTTTTTACGGCTTCATTCCGTGCTCGGTACGATTAATCGTGAAATTCTCGCAAATTGCCAAGATTGATGTTCTTCTTTAAACGTATCTCTCTGCCTATTCTTCGTTTTTTTTTGCCCTTTTCTTTACGACGTCGAAAGAATAATGCACTCAATCATCTGCATTATTCGAAAGAAATACAACACGTTTAAATAGAAATGAATTTTTTTTTATTAAGCATTATACAAAAAATTTATTTGTTATTTTTTTTTCACAATATTTTTTTTATCGATTAATCTGCAGAATAACCATCGCTATATCCGGAATGAGTAAAATAATTGAAATTCAGTATTTATAACCTTGATTGTTTACTCTAAAATTTTAACGCTTAGTAATAATTCATTACAATAATAAAGCGAATGTTAAAATCAATATATTTTTATACGAGTGCACGGACTTCTTTGTCTAGACGAAAGTTTATTGAAAAACGTCAAAGAAGTCCTTCATCGCGCCATAAAATATAAAAAAGCATTAAATCACAATGTTGCATTCGGATTATATATTTAAAGTTTCTCTTCATCGAAGATAATATTTATGCCCATATCGATGGATCCCACATTGAAAGCCCATTAAACATAAGCATTGATTTATTGCCTACAATAATTTACTCTAATCGCAGCTCATTAAAAATGGCAACAGCATTGTAATTACGCTAATTGCGTTAATCAAATACAATACAGAATCAAAATAAAAAAAAGGTTCCGATCAACAAATTTTTTAAATTTAGTTTTACATTCGACAAAAAAAAAGAAAGAGACGCGCCCGTGCAAAATTTCTAGCGTGCAACAAGAGGACGATAAACAAAAAGGTCGTTAAGTCGGGCCGCTTATAAATCCAACGAAATAACCCGCGAAACGTTTCATCATACAAATCGTTAAGCCCTTGCATAATTTCTCCGGCGATAAGCCCTTGATTTGTAAAATTACACACGGAGAAACCAGGAAACACCATCAATCAGGGGCGTTTTTTCGCGCTCAGCCGCGCCGCGCATGAATCCCGGCCCAGTCGTCGAGCCCCGTGCCAACTGAGAAAACGAGAGACGATAAGTATCTATTAAAAATTTCCCGCGCTATAAAAAAATTCCCGGGTTTCTCTCTTTCTTTCTTTCTTTCGCACTTTGTTTAATGCAAAATGTTAAATCAATTGGTTTTACGTAATTTGCTTAATGGGAATTATGTAAAATTTTCGCAATCGACCCCGTAACACTGTCGCAGCCTCTACTTTTATACCACTTATTTATTTATTTATTTATTTGTAATATATTATTATACCCTGGAATATACTTAAAATCTAAACTAAAATAACAAACTAAGATAAAGAATCATTTTTGAAGTTGAATAATTACAATAAACAATTTAATGTAATTTTTTAAACAAAATAGATTTACTCTTTAGATCTCTGTATAAATAATAATTTCAGAACTTCATACTAAACCTATTTAAAAACATTCCAAAAAAGATATATCCAAATACATTTAATGTGACACAAACTACAAGAATGAACAAAATTAATTAAACTGTTCGATAATTACATAAATAGTACATAAATCCGTAAGGCAAACTATTACAGTCTAATATCTCAATTAAAATCAATTCGTCAGTGTAACAGAGTTCCATTCACTATTTGAAAAGTGAAATTCATTCTTCTAAAAAAAAGGAGAGGAGACCGCCATAAGTTACTGCATGGTGAAATGAGCGCAGGCCTCGGGGTCTCGGCCGGCGCGTGCGCGCACACTCCAATCGGGGCCGGCGAACAGGTGCAACTATGTGCTCGAACGCGCGCGATACGATCGTTCGCGCTCCGCTTATTAAGAATTCCCAAACAAGAGACTCGATTCGCTTGATTTTCGTCTGAAAAATAGCGCGATTTTTTTTTTTCTTTCATTTTTACGGACACGCGACGACGATGCGCATTCGCTCGTTAATTCCTCCTTTGTAGCACGATGAAAGGCCCCTTTAATTATTTATTAGGACGAATTTTTCATTGCTAAAATTTAAAGGCTCGATCTTACGTAAATCGTTGAGAGGAATGAGTTCGTTATGTGGCTAATTAGTTGTTAAGTAATGAAGTGACGCGAGTGCGGCAATAAACTTTGTGTCTTTGTTTAAAAAATTTGAAATTTCCGTGTACTATTCTTTTTTATTTTATCTTTATATGGATATGTAATTCATTTAGATTGTTTTCTTAAAGCGTGTCTCCTGAAACAGAATTACACATCTGTTTAAATAAAATTATATAGTATAAGTTATTTAATCAGAATTACCATATGATTTACATAAAATACATCCTTAAATATTCATCTGCAATATTTACTTTATATTTTCAATGCTAATTTCTCAGTCAGCACTCCAAACGTACCAGGAAATTTTTGCACAATATTACGCATTCATCTATTATCTCAATCAAGAAAAACCTACTATATACTAAATATTTAATAATAAAAAAAAAAAAAGCAATTATATCTTCGTTTTTCTCACCATCTTAGAGGGATGCAAAATTCGATTCTCAAAAATAAAAGAAAAGAAAAGAAGAAAGAATTTGCGACAAGGCGCGTACGACAGTGTCGAAATTAGGATGTCGCCTGGCGCGGCCCGGGCGCACGCGCGAGTTGCAGTGGTGCAAGTGCACGTTGCGCGCGCTCGAAATTAGTCTCGGCTCCATGGGAAAGACAAGACCCCGATAGTGGGTAGCTCTGCCGGTGCGGCCTGCTCGCGCGCGCGCCGCGCTCACATGGCCCCGGGTTCATTGACACCGCACCTGAGTTTTGGGCAGGCCGGGGCTCTCCTCGCTTCCTCCTGCCGTTTTTCTCTTTCTCAATCGCTCGGCCCGCGCGCGGCTCTCTCGGCCCGTGGGCCGTGTCATTTTCTCCGTCCTTCTCCCTCCGTGGCCACCAAAGAGCCGTCCCCGGCATTGGCAGTGCCCGGGTACCTCCTTCCTCTCTCGCAACAATGAAAAAAGAAATGAGCAACTTTTTTTTGTAAAATATTGCCGAGGGGTTACTTCGACGAAATTACGATGAGAAAAGTATATATAGGAAAATTTAATATAAATTGTTTGACTTGGCAGGGGTATACTTATAAAGCGTGAGAAATGTCGAAAAAAATTTACAATAAAAGTTTGTAATTTTTTCAAAATTTACTTTGATTTTATGAACTTACGAGCTTACACTCATTTACAATGGAAAATTATTATATTTTCATAATAAAACTTAAGAGCTAACACCCCAAGGTGCCGAAAAATGTAATTAAACTAGTATAGAATTTATTAGTAGAATATTAATAATTTTTCTTTCGTATCAATAGCTTTATTACATCTTTATTTATAGTAACATTTTTTGATATTCAAAGTCTGTTCTCCAGCGCCAAGAATTTATGTTAAATTTTCATACCCTATACGTTTCTCAGTGTATCACTCATGTTTTTTTTTTTTAATTTAATATTCTCCATCGGAAGGAGGAAAAATTCTTTTTTTCGTGGACTCCCTCGAGAGAAAAGAGACGGGAAAAATAAAATTTGCTTTCCTAATACGGCGAAATAGATAAGGATAAGAATAGGCGTGTGCGGCAGTGAAAGAGAGAGGAGGAGAGATAGTAGGGAAGAAAGAATGAGAAAGAGTGAGGAGAGAATCACGTTTGACCTAGGACAACATACCACACGACTTGCATGCCAATCCCGTCTCTTCCTCTTTGCCTCTCGCTCGCTCTCCCGGCAACTAATATCAAAGCTCCGGCGCTGCGTCTCTTTCTCCTTTCTCCCTCGCTTCTCCATTTCGCGGTCTTTTAATTATCGCGCACATTCTTCATCCGCCGGCGCATGCGCATCCTCCGCCGCTTTTATATTTTCAATGATTCCGCGCGTTATTTACACGCCATTATGGATAAATTGAATATTTTTTTTTTTTTTTTTTTTCAACGCTAGGAGGAATTTGTTTTTCCGGCCTGCGATCTTTTATTCATATACCAATTTTCTTTTCTTCCTTTTTAGTTTACAAAAACAAATTCTTATTATCGATTTTTCATTAGTCTTCGCTATCGTTTCTGAAAATTTTTGAAACCAATTTCCAGGAACTACTTTTTAGCTTAATGATAGATTCTCGACAATCAACCGTCTAAATAGATACAGTGAGAAACACTCTTTGCTATAATCTATAAAGCAATTAGACCATTACTTTTTTCAATTTTTCAGTGTTATATTTTAGATATTGTATCTTTATTATTTATATTCTTTGTATTGTAACATAAGGCCAACTTGTCTGCAAACGATTTATAATAAATTAATTAAATAAATAAATTTAATTTAATTTAAAAATAAAAAAGGCAACGATTATTACTTTTTTCATTTTTAAACAAAGCGATCGCGTGAATATAATCATTTTAATGCTTATTACACAATTGACGAAAATAAAGCACGAAATTCGCCAGCGAGCGAAGGCGGGGGCGTAGCACCCACTCTGGTCGCTCGGCTCGGCGATAGGCCAGAGTGAGAAAAAAAAGGAAGAGAGAAGCGTCGGATCCGAGGGGGAGGGGGGGCGAAGGGGGGAATTCGCCCCGCGCCTCTCGCGCATGACGCATCCGCCGGCGATACTAACTTTAGACCACGTGCACGGACGTACACACGCCATGGAGGAGCTATCGACCCGACGACGGCAGGTTTTCGGCAGCTCACCGGCATACCAACCGGCGGACGCGAGGAGCTCGCGAATTTTTTTTTCCGACCGCCCCTCACTACAATAACTACTGTAAGAACTGATGTAACTACTAAAAAAACTACTAATCAAGTATTCATTAATTCCAGTAGTAAATTGGCAACTGCTGACTTCGCTTCGAAGTACTCCTAAGCAGTTTATCGGTTGTTCTTTGGCAGTAGATAATTAGTAGTTGCCAATTTACTACTGGAATGGTGAACCAATAGTCCCTCCATGGTTTATCAATATTTTATTGGTAGTTTATGCAATAATTTTGCAAAGAATTTTTTCAATAGTTTATATATTGAAGTTGCCGTGTCGTTATATCACCAGCGAGTCCTCTCTCTCGCCGCGATAACTTTATCTTCGAGTATTGTACAATCCATTGCGTCCGCCCGGCGAAAATTCGGAGGTGGTTTTTATTGCGCTTCGCGAGGAGACTCGATATATCTAATAGTGGCGATGAGTTCACGATGGTCTCTCGAGCGTAAGAGCCAACATTTTTCTCCATTTGATGCTTTATATATACGTAGGATGATTTAAGACTTCCTGCGTTTCTTTCAATTTTCGTAAAGCGAAAGCCATTAATAATAGCAATCAATTTCAATGTGCGAAAGTAAAAAGCCGAGCAATAAGTGTCAAGTTACCGAGCGAGATGAATAAGTTCCCCCGGCGTTGATTGCATTATCCTCCTTGAAAATATTTAAATACGCGCAATTAATGTATATAGATATTCCGTCGTGAGTAATAAAAATCCGCCAGGCAAGAGAGAAAGAAGAATAAAAAAAAAAAAATAAGAAGGAGAATAACAATATAATCCTGAAATTACGCAGTCTAGTTGAAATGTTTTTCCTATGCGATCTTCCTCATTCCGCGCTCGTTCAACAATTAAATATCCCCCCCTCCCCGCGCCTTTATAATCGTCCACGATCGGCCGCAATCTCGAGTGCTCGTTTCCTTCGCAGCGAGGCGGCGAAACGTCATTTACGCACACTTTTATCGGCGATCTCGCCCACCGAAATAGGCAAGCTCTCTCTATCTCTCTTCCCTCTGAGGCCGCGTATAGTTGCGCGCGTGACGCGATACAGTCGCGCAAACATTAAGAAAAAAAAGAAAAGAAAAGAAACGACGAACGTGCGTGTGCGTTCGTGTGGCTCTCTTTAAACTTTACTTTTTATTTCGAGCCAATTCATATTTTAGCGTTCGTTGACCCGCGCTCGCCGACGCCGCCCGTAAATGGATATCGCGCGTTCGGGGGGCCATCACGGGCCTTCCGCTTTTCGCCTTATCGCTATCGGATTTCGTCGTGAATTTTCTCTCCCGCGACGTTTAATAAGGGAGATAATTCCTTTTTTTTCTTTTCGAGTGTTTTTTTTTTTTTTTTTTTGTTTTTTGTTTTTTTGTTCTAATACTCGCAAACGAGTTTCCGCAACGGGCGCCAGGCGGCGGAGGACTTTAGTAAAAGTTTCGAAGGAAAGCGAAAGTGCCGGTGTGCTTCAAACACACTCATCCCATACACATTGTACGCGTACCGTTAAAACGTTGTTTCATCTTCGTAAGAAATATTAATTTAATTGAGCGTCGCGGTGTATTTTAGAAACGACACTTTTACTTTTCGATCTTTTTTTTCTATCGATACTGCACCTTTTTTGATCTAACTAGAAAAATCACTAAAGGATCGCTGATTTTTTATCTTTTATTGTTGAAGATCAACAAAAGCGAGTCACGACTACTCTTGCGCTCATCAATTTCATTTAAAGAATTGAGATTTCCGAGCTAAAGCTCCAAGCTTCAATTAGATTCGCAATGCACTTTAATATGCAGGGTTATCAATAAATACCTACTGATAGAATTATTTGAATGATGAATTTTCGATTGATGATTTCTTCGATATCTTCTCGAAACAGTTCCTTACTTTTGATTATTAATACGTACTGAATAAACAATAAATAAAATAAATAATAAATAAAATCATTCGTTGTATCTTGCATAGAGACAGACCACTAACTACGTAGCTGACTTCACGTCTAGCTTCATCGCTTCTCTAAGACAAGCTTCGCCGTTGCACAATTTTTTCTCTATTCTAAAGTTTCTAATAAAGTGGGAGGCCAAAAAAAAAAAAAACTTTGAAAATCGTTATACTTTCCTAGAAATAGGAATTATTCCTAGAAGTAGGAACCTTAGCTCCAAGCCTTGCCCAATTTCCATGGCGAAATTTCACGCGGGCCGGGCGGCCAAGTGCCCACTCGGTTCCATGAAGATGTCCTTCCTATCCTTTGCTCTTTTTTCATCGCTCGTCTGGATCCCCATTTTTTCTCTCTCTCTCTCTCTCTCTCTCCCGCGCCTTCTTCCTCCATCCAGTGGCGCGCGCGGCTCGCTGCTGGTCTTTTTTTTTCCCGTCGGACGCAACTCTTTTTTACACCGTGGCTGCTGCGGCAGGTGAGGTTCGTTCACCCCGAGCGTCCGCGAGTCGCGCGGCGGCGGCAGCGGCTACGAGTCGGTCTAGGCCCGGATAGTTACAAGGTGGATAGGAGAGGACGCGCCGAGGCGGTGAGAGCAGCCGCGCGAGCGCGGCCCTCCTCTGGGAAACGCCAAAGATGGGAAGAGAGGCCGGCCCTCGAGAGAACCGGACCCAATTTTTCGATTTCGAATTCCACCGGCGCTGCTACGGCCGCCTTTTTTCCACTTTTTCGACATTTTTTTCGGCGACGCTTTTCGGGGGAATTTTCGAGCGAACCCGCGCCTGCTTACTCGCGCTGCTCTGCTGTAGATAAGGACTGAGATACGACGCGATGAGTTTGTATTAATCGGGAATTTGGGGTGGTCGAAGCGATTGGAGCTTTTGCAGTTGGATGTTAACTTTGAAAGCAAACCAAGTTCATCTTTCTTTGGAACATATTTTTTTAATGTTCATGTAGAAATATCGAGAGTTATTATTATAGAAATTAAAAACATTTTTTAATTAATTATTGATGGAAGATTTTTTTATTGATAAGAGATAAAATGAATTCCGAACTTTTGCAATGAAACTTCAGACTTCGGTTTAAAACTTATTACACTCATCTACGAATAATGATAATAATAGGTTTTAGAGGCTATTTAAATCGAAGGGACCAGGGTATAGGAAAGTTTTCTGCTTTATAGATTTTTTATCACCGTAGAAAATAGTGGCCTCGAACGTGAAATTCTAATTCACTCCAAAACTCATTTACCGCCATTTAACAATGAGATTATTCAGATAAATTTCTCAATTACAAAGAAACACCGTCAAATTTACATATTATACCCATTCCAAAAGAAAAAAAAGCTCGTCCCACTCCGATAAAATGTTCCTAAACGTCACGAAACTAGTCGTTATTCTCACTTTCAAAAATCCCACCATCATAAATCTTTCGCGGCGCACGTCGGGCTTTCAGGGAGACGAAAATTGTCGAACCGACAAAGCGTCAAAAAAAAAAGAAAAGAAAAGAAAAGAAAAAGAAAAAGGAAAGATCGAGATGGAACACCGGCATGCTAATGAAACATCCGAGCGGTCATAATTAATTTTCTATGTACCGCGGAGAGCGCGCAAAAAAGTCGGAGGATGCATTCACACGAGGTCGACAGGAAATCTGTATATGTATATACATACGTACGTGTACGGCGCAGTACACTTAGAGGAGCCGCGCGCAGACTTGAGGAAGCTACTCGCGGCTGTTAACACCAAGGGAGATAGACAGAGGAGTAAGAAAGAGAAGATAGGGAGGCAAGATGGCGCATGGCTCTCGGAGTGATAGAAAAAGAGGAATAGAGGTGAAACGCCGGGGAAAAAAGCGGCGAGTACGTGACTTTTTTTTTGTAGGTTTTGCGCGGACATGTATAACCAGTTTTTGAATGCTCACGGAATGACGAGGGCACAATTAATGCTCCGAGTGTTTAGAAATACGTCCCCTCTTTTTTTTTTCTTATCTCTCAGCGGAGAAATAAATAATCGTATACAGAAGAAGCCCTACAGGGTGCACCATTTTCGCGAATCTTTAGTACATCCTCGATCGTAGCTACGACTTTTGCAGTCGAGCCAGAATTGAAATTGTAGCTGCTCTCGAAGCTACAATCTGAACTTAAATCATACGATTTTAAAATTTATGAAATCGAATTTTTTTTTTTGCCTTCATCACGACTGCAATTCGCGATGTCGTAAATTCATTTCTAATTACAGATCGACTATCTGTATAACATCCGAACATTTAAAGTCTCTTCTAATCCAGGCGGAGTAAGAGTAAATAATGGGCCGGATAAAAGTTTCTCATCGATGCGTGATAAGGAGCGGGGAAAAAGTGCGGAGGAGAGCGATCGAGGGAAAAAAAAAGAGTCGAGGGGAGAAAGAGAGAGAGAGACAGAGCGCGCAATATGATTGAAAAGAGCGAAGAGGAAGAAGCGGAGGATAGGCGCGAGGTTCGCGGAGAAACGAAATACCTTCACGCTTCCTTCGTTCCGCGATCCTGATGTTGCCACTGCCACTGGACAGGTATAAAGCCGCGGCCGACCGGCAAGTCCCTCTCTATCGACACTACTCGGTGCGCCTCGCTCAAATTAGTTATGTAACAAGGAGGAACTCGCCCATCGCGCTGGATTAATAGCCCCAGTTAAAACTTTCCAGATCGATAAGTGATCCATTTTTTTTTTTCTGTCCAGTCTATTTTCTTTTTTTTCGTTTGCTCTTGCTAAAGTAATTATTAATTCGATCCCCAGTAGTCCTTTTTTGAAATGTGCTTTTCTTCGAAGCAACGAAAATGCAACCTTTATTAGAGTAAAAAAAGAAAATCAAACTCTACTTTAACTCTTTCTCAGGTTGTCATATTCATCTTGTAGTTTTTATTGATGACAGCATTTTAGTAATGTGGAATTTAGTTATAAGAATCGCCGTAATTTCTTATGTAAATCGCATGAGTGCTTCTCGTTTTATCAAATATAATGAACCAGCTGCTTCAAATTCACGGTGGGATCTGTGATTACTGCATTTAGCCACTCAAACGAGGATCTCGTATAATTACGATCGAACTTCATTTACGAGGTAATCGATAATTAATTGCGAAATTGTGCAGCGGAGGCCTCCATCCCCGATACGTTGTTAGTCAAATCTGGAGGCGAGAGGATGAAGATGACATCGAGATTACTTTTGCCGCGGCATTAGCGACGGTGCCAATGGAGAAGAAAAACCTATTTGCGCGGTGCATACACGCGGCCCTGACCCGATGATTCTTTTCTGTTTTTCTTTTCGAAGGAGCGCGCGAATATCTGCAGAGTCCGCACTCCTCGTGAGGATCGGTTCTACGAGAAAATGCAAATATTGATTTCGCAAATTCTGAAATTCGTGCAATTGTTACGTATATACCGGCTCCTTAGTTCTACACACTCGCCGTTAAAATCACCTTTTACTTTGAAAACGATTTTCCTCTCCTTTCGATTTTCGTTTCGAAAGCTCACTCACGACGCTAAAATAGGTTGATGAGCATAAAATGCTAGAAACGTGACTTATCAAAGAGAAGTATTGTCTTCTTTTTACGGCTTTCATGAAACCGTAAAATACGAAAAGGTTTTTTTTTCTTCTTTAAAAGCAACGAAGAGAGGAGAAAAAAAAAATAATAATGATGAATGATCAAACGATCCTCGAGGTCCAGAAAATCCACGTCGACGTACAGATCCAAGGACTCGCGCGCAATGTTTCTTTCTTGCGCTATCAAACCGAGTCTCAAATTGAATTTCTCATTCGCAAGCAAAACTTTTTTTTTGTTCGAAAGGCCTCCGAGATTCGTCTACTAAAAAATCGTACAAAGGATATTTGTTGTTTCTTTTTTTATTTTGTTAAATTATCTTACATGATCGTTAACGACCGAAAAAAAATCGTTGAATATTACGAGCTCACGGATCATCGTCCTGAAGGCGATTTAAATTAACAACTCAAGCAGGGACACACTGCTGCATTTAAAAGCCTCCTTAGCATATGTCTTCCAACAGAAATATCATTATTATTTTAAATACATTAAGCACAGACTGCACGATAATAAGGAAATCCATAAAACAAAATAAATCCAGAGACTTTTTAAGCGTCACGATGATATGCATATTGATTCGAGTCTAAAAGTTGAATCCAAATCGATTAGCATGGCCGTCACGTGATCGTCTCGAATCCCATCTCCTGGAAACAGGAAGCGATCGGGTAAAGCAACTTCCTCCGGCAGTAAGCACAAAAGGCACGTTTCTCCTTTCGCCGTGCGATAATCGCGCTAAATTCGCGCGAGCGGATCGCCTTGACGCTCGTCGAAGAGAACCCGAAGAGTCACGTGCTCTCGCCGGGAAATGACTCGTTATATAAAACCAACGATTATATTCACATCAGCGGGCGCCGCGTCCAATTCTCCAGATGCATCTGGTACATACTTCTGCGCGCAGCGGAGCCGTTGGCCCTGCACGTGAGCAGTGTCACTGTTCAATTTACTGTGGACGCATCGCTGGAGGAATCTCGCGCGCTCTCAGAAATTTGAATATCGCTGAGTCGAGGGAAGAAACCGCACGGAGGCGAGGATCGCGTGTCTGGAGTTCGTGTACTCGGCCGAATTTAATTTTCGCTTAGAGCGCGATATATTGCTTGATAAATAGCTTGTATAAAAATTACTATTTTATTTTATTTTATTTTTTTCGTACGGCCAACTTTAAAGCCATGATGAGGCTACTTAGATTCAGTTACGTGTGTGTTAAAGAGCGGCTATTTTCATCTTCAGGTCTTAATGTACACGTAAATTACACACGTATGCGTGATAGTTGCATTTGTCCATAATTTCACGGAGAGAAAGAGTGAGTAAAAATTACAAACCGCTTTGTAAAAATTACTAACCTCATAGTAAAGATTGCCAACTTTCTAGTAAAACTTGCCAACTTTCTAGTAAAAATTGCCAACCTTCTAGTAAAAATTACAAAGCGCTCGGTAATTTTTACAAAGCGGTTTGTAATTTTTACTCACTCTTTCTCTCCGTGTTTTATTTATTTATTTAAAATGCGCTCGTAAAAGCAACTACAGCTCAATTTCAAAATAAAATTCTGGCAGCACAGCGATTATGTCACGAAATTCTGGAGGAGAGTTTCTCCGTAGAGGGTGGATTAATCTCAAAGGCCGCGCGCATCGCCGTTTCCAAAGCTCAGGCAGGGGGCGAGCGAAGCCCGCTATTCGCGGGATGACGAAAGCGAGCATTAAGAAAAAAAATCTTAATGAAAGAATCGGCACACAATGGGGCTGGCATAAGAGCAGTTACGAGACGCGGAGAATACAGTAGCGCTGGGGCCGCGCGCTCGCACATAGGAAATCACGTGTTGCAGGTAGCGATATTGTTTGTTCCGTGTGTGTGCCCAGGAGTGTGTGTACGGCGCGGCGACGACGAGGAAGAGAAAGAGAGGCATGGAAAAAGAGGGAAGGAGAGAGAGAGAGAGAAACCAGGAAAGTAGGTCAACGTCGACATATGCACGAAGTGCCGGCTGCGGTAGAGGAGAACCAAGTTCAGGGGCACGTTGCTGCACTTACATCTCTCTCTCTCTTTCTCTTTCTTCCTTCTTCCTCCCTCGGCCACGGCTCGGTTCAGACGCGCTTCGGCTCCTAAGACACCGAAGGTGGTCTACCCAGATATGCTCCTGCGAACTTCGAAATAATCGAGCGTAACGGTATTTTCACGCACGCGACCCAAGGGGGCAAGGGGGGAGGAAAAATGCAAGGTCCCGCCGGTGTTTTTGTTTGTTTTTTACACCGGCGACCATTTGTTTCATTCTACTCCTTTTTTCAGCCGGCGATTTTATCAATAACCGCTGGTTTCATTCTTAAGTCGCCTGCTCGCGCGGTGCACACCCGATCCTTTCAGATCCACGAGCTTTTTTTCTGGCGGATTCAACGCGGCGAATTGTTTATTTTTCTTTTTTACTTCAGAAAATAATTATTCGTTGTTCATGTTTAATGATTTGAGGGGGGATAAAAACTCCTTTAATTAATTTATTTTTTATTTGCCGACGTTGCAATACGTTTTCCCTTTCAAAGACTGTTAATAATCGAAAATATTGACAAACAAGTTTTTGTTTTGTTAGTTACAATTTCATTCCGTTCTTTTAATAAGTTAAACACCGGTTTTTTATTTAAAATTCACCGATAGAGAGTTCTGAAAATTATAGACGATTGCCAATAATGGGAACGTTAAAGCTCCTTGGAGCAAGCTTTAACTTAATTTTTTTAAGAGGGAAAACTAGACTTTTTCAGATGTCGTGCTTAATTTCCCTTTTGTTTAACCAAAGCGATCATATATTTATACTTATTCAGGTATCTACGGCGCAGCATCTTCATTTTCGACGACAGGGAAAGATGCCCCTCGCCCCTCTCGAGCGAAAGTAGAAGTGACTTTCGTTTCTGCTTCGAGCTTGCATATACCACGCTTTGCTCCTTTTTTCCTTCGCTTCCGATTGAGATCCTCCGCGGTACCTGACTAAATCAACACCCCTCAGGGTTTAAGCTTTAAATTTTACTCTTTTTTTTATCTCTTGTGTCTTCTGTTTCCACGCGTACACCAGGTCCTTAATGGGACAGTGTTGCGTTCGATCAAGGGTTATTCAATGCTTTCTAAAGTCTCAATTTAGATTTCGTACCAATTTATCGAAGGAAAGTTTCAATTTAAAGTCAATCTGCAGGCTAGAAATATGATTGACAATAAAGCATCAAGTTAACGTTCATTTATTCATTAATTTTTTCAGCGCGTCCGGTCGTTAAATCACGAGGGACTCCGTATACAAATGTAGCGTTAACGCTTTTCATGTTTCACGTGATGCATCTTTTAATTTCTCCGGCGATCATTAATTTTCCTTCATTATTTATCGACATAATGGACACACTGAATACTAAATAATAAAAGTCACTTTGGCCTCGACAAAAGCCTGTCGAAGGTCGCCAACGTCGAGCTTCGATAAGAGTATCTCGCGCACAAATACATTTTTAAACTCACTGATACACATCGTGCGATATCTGCTTTTAAAATGATTGATACAAAAGCACGATAATTGGGAGATTGAGGAACAATTAAATAAGATCAGCTGACTAATTAATACAGATATCGATTTATCCTTATCACTAAAAAAAATAGACTAATTTAGCCCGAACTACTTCTAATGCTATGCTGAAACCAATCTGTTTTTTCTTGTTATTATTATTATTTTTTTTTGTTCATTCCGTCCTGTATCCATGTTACTTAATCTACCGCAAAATAACTACTCAAAACTATGAGTGCCAGAACATTCCGCTATGAAAGCTTTCGATATATTGACAGCTTACATAAGCGATTTTTATTATAAGCAGTACTACTTGTTTCTGTGTATGCATTAATGACATTTTTCAGTGATCGAAAACTTTCCCCTGCATACGAGTATCAAATTCCAAGCATCAAAGTCGAAAGCATTCGAAGCGGCAAAAGTCGAATATCGCGCTAGATTTGCTCAACCAGACATCGTAATTTATTAATTTACTTTGACACGCCGCTTATAAATTCCACTTTTACGGTCTTCTAATGGCTTTACAGTACTTTTCCAAAGTCTAATTGGTTTTTTCCGTAAATGAACTATTTTTTTTTTCGAAATCGCCGCCGACAAATGATGAAAAAAAGGAGCAGTAGTTTGACCAGAGAGTTGCGTTGGCGAGGTACCGGTCGAGGTGTGGCTTCCTATTGCAATAATTTTCGCCCGCTTAAAATGCACTCGGCGGCCTTCGCCGGGATCAGGATAACACATGCTGAAACGACACTTTTTTTTCGACCGTGGGACCGAGCGACTGGCTCGGTATATTGCGGCTATTCGGTAAAAAAAAATTTTTTTATCACCGACGCTGCGCCGTTCATTCACTGATTCTCTCGAAACTTTCCTGAAAGACGCGAGAATTTTAGAAGTGAAAGTGAAAATTTACATCGATATTACGTAACTTGAAAAAAATACATTCTTCCCTCTTTTTTTTTTTTAATAAAGGATCGGTAAAAAATCGATTGTATAATCCTGAACTTGAATCGCGAATAAAATAAAAAAATAAAAAAATAGCTCGGTAAACATAGTAGGTAGCTTTCTGTAAAACAAAAGTAGTAAAATAAAATTGTTTACGCCGCATTATATACTTATAAGGCGGAAAAATGCTGTTAAGAAGGCAGAGTCAGTTCTAATTACGCATAAATCAATGCGCCGGTAGATTATCAGCGGCAGAAAATACAAAAAAGGCGGATCGTGCGTATTTTTCTTCTCTTCCCCGAGACTCACTGCCGGATAATTTTTCCCTTATACGTGAGCTTCGTCAATTCGCGCGCTTCCGCGTTCGCGCGGCATTAATTCGCTAGCTCCGTCTCTCTCGCTCTTGCCAGCGCGCGATCCTAATCGCGCGACCAGAACCGCGGCCGATCACGATTTTCCCCTCTAACCCTTCCGCAAAGGATAAATAAGCATCACTCTCGAAGATGGAAAAGTCGAGAGTTATGCTGTTTCGTACGGCCGGGCTTCTAGGAACGATGAAGCTGCCATTGTATAACGTTTCTGTTAAAAAAATCTAATATTTATTGAAAAGAATCGGCTTGAATTTTACTGTGTAAAAGAAAAATGCATGGAATCAGTGAATCAAGTAAAAATCTTCCCATACCCCACCATTTCATTTCTATTAATAAATTCGAATGTGAATGCATATTTAAAGTAATACTAAAACTTGTTATTCTCTTCTGTTGCAGAAATCAACCAGCACGAGTTTCACTGCCTTCGTAAACTAAGAGAATAAGAAAGAGGAACCAGCCGGAAAGCCCGAAAAGCTGTTTTCTGTCTGGCGAGTAGTCAAAGTCGCGTCGATTTCCCGTGGCACGAGAGCGACGCGCACGTACCAAGGAAAAAAGCAAGAGTTTTAAGGAAGAAAACTGCCTGCCGCGCAACAAAAAAAAAGAGCGACGAAGAAAAGAAATAAACGATCGGAGCTTTCCCTTAGTGTTAAAAAAAAAAAAAAAACAAATGGGGTTCGGATTTTAGTTGGAAGCACGCAGGGTTTCGTCTAGAGAATACCATTTTTTGTTTAACCTTTGTACTCTTTTTTTTTATTATCGATATTATTATTACATTAATAATAATACAGTAAAAGTATCGACGTATTATATTCTGCAACTCGGAAGACAGAATTTTTCAAGACTTTAGAGTACCGTTTTTTTCGCATTCGGAATTTGTAATTCGAGGCGGACGAAGAATTAAAGGAAAGAAAAGAAAGCTAACGCTTCTCGCAGCGGTTTCCGTCGATCGATGCATTTCGCGCTCTCGCACTGCCAATATTTATGTATTTATATTGTTACACGAAATCGCATCGATAGCACATCGACGTTCTCCGTTTTTTGCATTTTGGTTTAGTGTTACCTATAGATTCTAAGACTTCGGAGAAATGTAAATTCCGCGCGCGAATTCGTCTTCATAGTACTGTCGCTATTATTTTTTTTTTCCTCGAAGAAGATTTCGCAATAGGTGTGTTCATACTCTTTTTTTTTTAACTTTACTGCCACTTTTATTGTTGTCAATGTTTGAATTAAAAAAAAAAAGTAAAAAAAATAATAACAAGTTTTTCTCGACGTACTTCCTTTTCGAGCCTAATGGATAAAGATCCTTTTTGCTTTGAGAGGAGGAATAAAATAATGTATTGCTTATTGAGCGCAAAATAATAAGTATAGAAAATTCATTGAGCAAATATTTTTTGATTTATTGAATACAACAAAACTGAGAGAAGGAAATTAAAATTCGTCTAACAGCTGACATTACTCAATACGTGATAAAAATTAATTATTTATTGTGTCGAATATATATATATTCAAGCGCTTAAGAAAATTAATGTCTTGAAACGGCATTTATATACTTTTTTTTTATAGTTTCAAGAAATTCTTTTCAAACGAATGGTTAGGGCTGCATCCAGTTTATTGTACCCACGTTCTTTCTGTTTCTTCGATTTATTTATCGTAATTAATTAAGCGCTCGATGTACTGAGCTTCGGCCGTTTTTTTTTTTGCAGCGATGATATTTTATAAAAAAAAAACGAATTGAAATTTCTTAAAGAAAATACGGCGGGAGGAAATTTATATCGAATTCGAAACTTATCGTGTATATGTATAATTTATGTGTACGAGTTACCAGACGTCAAATGTGTTTGTATACTATTTATAACTTATATAAAATTGCTTAACAAGATTTTTCCACTATTTTTTTTTATTTATTTGACAATCGTATCAACAAGTATGCTTTCATTCATAACGATGATAAAAAATAAAAAGATATTTCATAAAAGCAGAGTTTTTTTATTGAATAAAATCTAAATAATAACATATAAAAATACAAAACATCACTTTTTCAAAAATAAATAAAAGTTCTTGAGTTTTTTTGTATTCCAGTATCTCTTTAAATATGAACGAAATATATCCGCAGTTAAACATAATTTTACAGACGAACATTAAAATATGTAATAAAATATGCACGTTAATTTTGGCTAAACTATACGCTTGAAATTTTAAGAAATCAGCCTAATTGCTCGAACGTGTATATTTTGGTCGTTAATTACACGTTTACACACATACTCATGCGCCGCTTTATGTTCACTTTAATACCCAAGGTATGATATCACAATATTGCTCCTGTAGCCAATAATTTAATCGTATACTCAATTAGTAATCTTAATTACTAACAAAGTATTGTCGGTATGCAAGTATAGAATCTGCACGTTTTGCGTTTTAGTTCGAGTAATTAGGCTATGTAAACTTATTCAAGTCATTTGTAACACTGATCAAGTGGTTTATCATTCTCTAAGTAACCTTTATTAATCTTACTCTTAAAAGTAAATTATTTCTACAATTGTCGATTTAAAAAAAAAAAGAAAAAAGAAAATTCTTTTAAATCATTTATACATTTTAGCCTCGATCGAGTGTACGATATTTTAAGACTTGGATATAATTATGAATTGATCCAGCTCACCTTTTTAAAACATATTTATTTGCTTTACACATAGACCGATCGAAGATGATAATATTATTGCAAAAAATGTTAAAATACGATGCTTACAGCACTTTATAATCATTACGAACAGTTTGTATTTTTTATCAATCGCACCTACCCATCAGCACGCAGTTACATTAACTCTGTTTGCAGTTTATTATTGTTACCTATCTATATCGTCTTTGATTTATCCGAATTTATTAACGATTTTATTGGTAAGCCAATTACGACGAGAATGAGTGAGTGAGTGAGTGAGAGAAGAATGGAGCTTTCAAACGAAGGTACGAAAATTTCAACGAGAGATGTATATTTATCAGTGAAATAAAAAAAAAAAAAAAAAAAAAAAAAAAACGGGGAAAAGAAAGAGGTATTGTGTATAAATAAAATATATATTTTTTTACTCTCTACAGCCGGGGAATCTTCACGCCACGCTCTTCTTTCTGTTCTTCTTACTTATTGACAAAACCGCCAAAACAACTGTCCTCGTACAACAAAAAGGAACTCGTCATATTTTTTTTATATAATTTCCATTTCTTTAATTATTTAAGATCGTCGAGCAAACGAAATTCGATTGTTCGTAGGGCGCCGTTATAAATGGGAGGCGAAAGAAAATAAAAGAAATACACAAAAAAAAAAAGAACTATAGTGAAAAAATTTTGTTGAAAAATTTTTTAATGGTGACTTGCGCGAGGTACGTTACTCTCGCGCGGCGATCAGTCGTTGTTGTTTATGTTCAAGCGCATTTACTTTTTTCTTCAGACTTGTATAATAAGCACACGAATATCGAAGTGTGCACGGAACGTTTCGCCGGCGGGTCTGATCGTTTTCTGAACTAAGACCGACGGTATAGTCATCGACCCTTTTTCCCTTTTCCTTTTAAACGTAATTTTACGCTAAATTATTGTATTATTATTACTATTATTATTATTTTATTATTATTATCATTATTATTAATTATTATTACACGAATCTTATGTTCTTTTTTTGTATAATAAAATTAGCAAACATATTCCTGGTTTAATTACTCAATCGAACCTTTTCATTTCCTTCACTTTTTAAAAAATTTTATAAGTTATTTATTTTACAATAATTCTATATCCTTTATTCGCTGGCAAAATTAAGATGTGCAAATTTTAAGTGAAAAAAAATGTTGATTCAATTGAAAAAAAAAAAGTATAATCTTTAGCAGCCTTTTAAAGAACGTCAAGACTTTTCTCATGAATCGAGTTCTGCAAAAAATCGCATAAAATGTACACAATTAATAATGTATTTAAATGGAAGGCAAAAAAAATTTGGTTGATTTTAGATAGTTGTCAAGAAACCTGGATGTGCGGGCAGATCACTTATGATGTCATGCTGTTACATTCAAAACTGAGATATCGAGAGAGCAAAAAAAAAATTGTCGATGTTCGTTGAATGAATACGAAGCTATTCATTTATCTTTCTCTCCATTACACAATATTTCTCGTTTTATCGATGATAAAAGTGTTTTTGGGGAAAAAGGTTGAATTATGACGGTGCTAAGATTCATCAATTATTTTACAAAGGATCGATCCATTTTGCCGCGCTGCGAGTTGCATCTCGATAAAGAGAAAGACTTTTTTTGTGCCTAATTTTCGGAGAAGAAAAGCCAGACATTGACTTTGTTCTTAAATATTTACAAAAGTACCGTCATTCCTTTATTAGAGACACAAAGAAATGAGAGTATTTCGAGTTCCTGGTTGGCAGTCGATAATAAAATGACGCTACAGTTTAGTACACGTTGTGTTTTTTTTTTCATGCTTTTCTGAATCAGTCGTTTTCTTCTCGACGTTTTTTTACGTCATTTTAAAAATTTTGCGCCAATGCAAGGATAAAACTGAACTTACGCAAACGTCCAGTAAACTTGTCATGCTCGCTGCCGCGAACGTAAAATTTCTTACGGAAATTCTGTATTGCACATTTTTCCGCACTTTAAAGGCGATCAGGAAACTCTTTCTTTTACGTAGCAAATGACGACAATCTCCAAAGTATGTTTAGCAACGAATTTTTTAAAAATCGCACACTATATTTTTACCATAAAATAATAATTTCCATTTTAGCAAACGAATGTATTACTAGTATATATAGCCATACTGTACACTTAAAAAAAAAAAAAATACTAAATTGCAATGATGTATGCAGTGTTTCCACGAAAAAAGATATTAATTAAAACAAAACTAAACAAAAAAAAAGTAGGTATTAATTTACTAGAAGCAGGAAATGCTGGCGCACGTGGATACTTAATAAAGTCCAGGAACTTGTTTTTAACATAAAAATCGAAACTTCCTCTCGTTTCGCACTCCTGCAGCTCCTTTTTTCTGTTCAATATATATAGATAGATAATTTTTTGCATCGGCGCAAATTACAAAGATACACATAAAATCCGCATAATAAATCTCGTCTCGTTCGTGTCCCATTTGGGACCCTCATGCATATGAATGGAAATTCATAAATTACGAAATTCACGCCCCATGCGGCATTTTGTACAGTCTGGCACACATACTCAAATAGGAAAGTATTTATCGGCGTTTATCTGGCTTTCATTAGCGGCCGTCACCGAGGGATAAAAGGAAAAGCACACCTCCGGAGTCATCGGTGCTCGCCGGACGTAAAAGAAGTTTCACCCATTTCTTCCGTTCCCCACCCACGGATTGGCCCACGCGACTATTTACAATTTCTCGGCTGGTCTATAACGAGTAGATACACATATAGATATACCACTTCCGGTCGACACACTTGACTGGTAGTTCCTCTGGAAATAGTAAAAGGCAATTATTTTTTTTTCTCACTCGTGCAATGCATTTAATTGCTTTTAGACACGATAAAAACGTAATTAACGCCTTATTCAATGCAGAGTGGTTGCTCTTTACCGTTTCGTCGTTAATAAATCTCGCGGCTATGGAAAGGTACAACCATTAAATTCAGAAAAATGAAAAGTTAAAGGAATTTCTGTTTTCTTCGAACGATTCGAGTCTTCTTGCTCGAAAGTATCGAAGAACTTTTTGTGAATAGTGGAAATCCGTTGTGACCAGCCGTCACCTCTAGTCATTACGTGATAATCTCAAAAAAAAAGACACTGTTAGATTCTTTTCATTTGCAATCTTTGTATAAGATATATTTTTTTCAAATTGCAGGATATTGTACTGCAATAAAAATGACGAGATTGATCTGCGAAAGAAAATTGATTTCAGGCTTGATAAGAGAAGTCATAGGAAAAAAAGTCTGTAAAATCCATACAGATTTTTTTTATAAAAAATTCGTTTCCAGCTGCAAATTTTTTTTTTATTTTTGTAAAATTATTGTAATTTTTCTGAAGATCTTCTTTTTGCAGAAAATTTTCTACTATACTTTTCTGCAAAATCCCTGTAGAAAAATCTGCACATTTAACAACTTGTTCAACAATCACATTATCTTCCTTTGTGTCTACAGATCACTTTAAGCACCAGATTAATCTGACCGGTCGCCTTTGACTCGTCGGCGATTCGGTAATGGTCATTTGCGTCTTCCCCGAATGCTCGCCTCCGAAAACGCGAAACGAGGAAGGCGAGGAACGCAGGTATATAACCGGCCGGGGGCCGAAGGGGCGCACGCATACACGAAAAAGAAAGGCCCCTCCGCGGAGCCGGAGGACGGGGTCCGAGGCGGGAAGAAAGCTGCGACGGTGGTCTCGGACCTGTCCGCAATGTAATGACTTTATGACGCCGGCAAAGCGGCGACGAGCCGCGCCGGCCTCTCTCTCCCTGAGCGGCGTGCATCTTTTAGCCCCCCGAGCTCAGATCATCGCGCTCGATTATGGCCCTGTCGCTTAAATTTTGAAGTGTGCGAAATGACGGATTTCGGGGTGGCTCGAATTTCTCCGGGTCTGCTGACTCGCGGTGCGTCAAAAGGCGAGAGATATAATCGGGATTATTTGAATCGCTGCCAATTTCTGATTGTTTTTTTTTTTTTTTTTTTGTATAATTAATGTGGATCTCGTAGAAATTCAATTACTGCGGAAGATTAACAAAAACATGTGCACTATTGTCTGATTATTGAAAAATATTTCAGCAATTTTCTGAATGTATCTATTGCGAAATAAATATTGAAGAAAAAAATTAGTTATACTGAAAAAGATGTATTTGAGAATTGATTATCATGCAAAAGACAGAGACATATAGACCAACCACGCGATTAGCTGACTTCGCTTTTAGGCTCATCGTTGTTTTAAGGCAAGATTGCAGATTTTTCTTTTGTAAAAGAATATATGAAGAAGGAATTGTTTAAAGAAATTGCATAGATTACTGGAAACTGTTAATTTGTTGTATAATCTATTCCGAGTAAACTTTACATAAGCTATTTATTTTATTTTCTTAAGAAATCTCATAGGAGATACATCAATATCCGTTCAACCACAATAAACACGGAAATATTTGTTTATTATTTTTATTATCTCTTAGAAAATTTAATCTAAGCATCATCCGCAAGGAGTCAAAATTATCTCACCAATCGACTTTCTCATTTTCAATTAAAAAAAAATAAATATTGAAGATTGCAAAAGAAAACTGAAGCAACTGAATAAAGGGTATCTTGAAAAGAGAAAGAAAAAAAGTGGTGAAAGAGCCAGGCAAAAGTGACGATCACACAATTTACGCGAGCCTATCCTTCCGTGACATTGAATTATCTCGATGGCTTGCAACTTCCGTGCTCTAAAACTCCTCGCGCTCTCTCGCGCACGGCCAAGACAATGACTGAACAATGAACTTGAACAATGATCTTCGACTTGCGCAACCGACGGCCTTTTTCCGCCGTGCTTCCGAGCGACTTCGCTTAGACGCGTGCGTGCAGTGCGCAAAGCGGCGCGGAAAAAAAAAACACGCGGACCCGCAGTGCCGCGGAAAAAGTGAGCCTGCCTCAAGTGCACATAAAATATTTTAAGGCCGTGGAATTTGCGCACGGATTGACTGCGTTTGATTCTCGTAAAAGAGCCCGAGATTATCTCGAACTTTTAAGTACATGAACAAATTAAACGCGCAGCTGGACAATAATTAACCAGAGACGTATTGGCATGTAATCAATTTTCTGGTCAAAATATCGGAACTGAAACTGACCATTACCATAGTCATTATTTTAATTTATAATTTTTAAGTCGCCCAAACAAGTGTACATTAAAAAAAAATGTATATAAAAGTACTCGAAGATTATGAATGGAGTCGCGAAGGTCCGCTTACGTAAGGTACGCTCTCAAAAGAAAAAAAAAACATTGGCAAGCGATGGACTCTGCGAAAAAAAAAGTGAGAGAAGGATCCCCCATCGCTCTCGAAAAAAAAATCGAAACATTATATCTGCCAGGAAAAAGAAACAACGCGCGAATCCTCGGATAGTAGTGACTCAACGCGGACCGCGCCGTAAAACACGCGCGTACATTATCCTTCGCATTTTAAATTGGCTTATCAATGGCGCGAGCGCGCGCGCGCAGCCTCTCGTCCTCGAGGGAAGATATTCGAGTGGATTCCTCGCGAGTGCCGTCACGCGGATTTTGCGCATTCCTGCACGGGAGAGGCGCGCGGCGGCTTCCTCAAAATAAAAAGCGAAAGTGAGCCGATCGGAGCCCGCGCTTCCCCGAAAACCTAAAAGTCGAGTTCCGATTATCTATCCGTGTGTTCCCCGGGGGCCGGCCGCACCGCCACCGGGAGAGGGTTGACGGTGGGCTATTCCTCCTATTTCCGGTGAGTCGCGCCAGGCTGCGGGTGACTGTGTCCGTGAGGTCCTAATTTATGCGTCGATCAGGCCCGAAATTTCTGACCAAGTCCCTTGGTGGATTATTGAAATTCGCTAGAAAAATTCGACGTTCGCCGAATCGACGGCGAAAGTGCTATCGTATTATTCTTGTTCTAATCGGTTGGCTTAGATATTTGAGCTACTAATTTATTTTATTTTATGTCAGTTATAGATGATTTCTTAAATTTTCTTATGTAACGATTTATGATACCGTTTTTAATATTTTTAAGGTATACCTAGAGTTTGGTTTAAGGCGTTTGTTAAAATATTCCCTATACATTTAGTATAAGCTATTAATGTAGCTATTTATAAGGCATAAAATAAAATAAATTTAATACTATTTATAAAAATGTAGTCAATCTTTTAAGTTACACGTTTATGTTAATAATGCCAAAATAAAAAAATTCATGAAATTTAATAAAGAAATACTTAACATTCAATGTGAACGGTATGAAATTTAATATACAAAACTATACAACATTTATTGTAGAAATAAAGCATGAAATTTAATAAACAAGAGCATAATTTAATATTCACAAGCACGGAATTTAAGATTCAATTAAGGCATTAGACTGTACAGATTTTTGAAATTTAATGTACCAGTTCTTGAAATTTAATACACACGTATTTTAAATTTAAGATACCTATAGTGCGTTGAATTTAATATAAAACTGTTAAAACTTTTAAAATTAAATTAAGCTAAAGAATAACTGGCTTCATTTTGAGGTTCATAGTTTCTTGAAGAGAGGATATTCTGTTCTGGTATACAAAACTGCTTCATTAAGTAAGGTCAAACTAAATATTTTTGCATATAAATTGTGTCTTTTCTACTTGATTAGACACATAAATAAAAGTGATATTTAATGTGGTTTTCCTATAAGAGGATAGAGGACGGGTCCTAGTCATGCATCCACTCGTATAATCTGCAGTTATCGAACGATCCAATCGAATATCGGCACGAGTGGCCAGACACACTGAATGCGTTAATTATATGCCACCTAAGCCGAATTCTCTATATATAGCGCATTGAATATGCTGCGAATCATCCAAAGCATCTCCGACCATAAATATTCTAAATATAGGAGTAATTATTACATTGATGTAATATCAATATGCAACTGATTCAGTTTCTGCATTCATAACCGATCAATGCTAAACCACACAGTAATTTGGTCAAATACGCAAATGCATATTAAATTATAGGACTAAATTAGTCCTTTATTTTATATACTTCAAAAATTGAAAACTTTAGAATCAATTTTTGTGAATACCATAAGATTAAAACAGAATGATATTTTTTTTTTTTAAATCGACAATTAATACTGAAATTGAATTTTAACGAATAATATATTTATAAAATACGCAGAAAGTATTGATCAAGCTATCGGCGGCAAAGCTGAAGGGTCCAATTTAAATGCGACAGTGCGTGAAGAAAATAAATTCGTCAAACGCTTATCTAAGAGACCCTCCATGATTTAGTAGCAAATACTTTTCCTTCTCCCCGTCTCGCCTCTCTTTCACCTTGACTTCGACGTTTTTCGATACCAATCGACTGCATCGAAGGGTCTTGGAACAATGCCGCGGCGCACATCTTCGCCGCCTGACGGACGAACGACAGATTTCAAGATCAGATATGTATTCGGATGATCGGCAAGAAATTTCGGTGACTCGTCGGCTTTGAAAAAAGAAACGGAGAAAAAAAGAGCAGGCGGCAACTGCCTTTTTGCGTGAGCGACGATATTTTTTTCTCTTCACTCCGCGTAGTTGAATTTCCGTACCCTGCCGACGTTAAGGCGACGACGGCGCCGCGAGACTGGAAAAACGGTCGCTGGAACTGAGCGACAAGATACAACAGGTGAAGATCGCTTGAAAGAGATTTTTTTTTGGCAGCATCGAGGAGGGGTGATATTCACTCGAGATAATGCGCTTGACTTCGAACTTCATCCGATCATCCGATTATTTTCCTTCCTTTCAATTGTTCGATTGTTTGCGTAATCCTATTATCTTTTCCAGCTGTATATATTTTATTAATGTCAATTTTATACAGTAGCAACATCCATCCGTGCTTCAAAATCATTAAAACAGAATTTACGATATTATTAATTATTTCATTCATTTATTTAAAGATCTACAATTGAAATATTATAGTGAAAAATTTCTATAGTGACTACTACATCATTTTTTTTTTTTTCTAGAAACGTTTTAGGACACTGTCGTATAAGCAACGCATTAAACTTTCACCAAAAAAAGGTGTATAGGAACACAATAATACTAGACTATGATAAAATCGCATGCAGCCGGACACTATGAAAATTCTCTCTGCGGCACGCGCCTCTACGCTTTTTTTCATCCTCCTCCGCCCTTGCAGCGCCCGGCCACTTCCGGCGACGGCACACGCGTTCGCCTCTGGCCCTCCGAAAAATCGACGGTCTTCCCCCCCTTCGAGAAATCCTAGCAATCGGATACGCGACGCGTGCGCGGAAAGGGGGCGGCTCTCGGGCCGGCCAACTGTTTGGCGAGCGAAGTTTTTTACGCGGCGAGTGCGATGGTTTAATGAGAAAAAAAATGAGGCGCGCATCGACGGCAGCTTGTTGGAGCGATCAAACAGAGGTTTTTTTAGGCCGTTGCATCGGACGCGCGCCGAAATCCGATATTTTTCTTTTTTTTTTCTCGCCGATTTATCGATCTACTGATCCCTTGCAGCGCATATAAGATTCCGAGAGATGCTTCTTTGTCCGTGTCAATAGAACCTCTTTTTGTTGCTTTTGGTGGAGAAAAAAATTTAGCAAATTTACATATTTTTTTTTTTATGGGCACATCTGAAAATATCTGTTTACTCTTATTATGTATTTTAACGTACTTTTTTCATTGTTAGGTCCTTGGCGCTTCACGATAACTATTTTGATAGCATTCGATTTAGCTGTAATCCTAATTGGGAGTTGTAATCCTAAATTTTCAATAATTTATAAGTGCCGCAGTGAATCACTGCCTGCAAGTACGTAGTTTGCAAAATCCAACGTAAAACAATTTTTTCATCCGAACTCGTGCATAATTGCAAAAAAAAAGCGTCTGGGTGATTGAATGCACCGCGATTTTGATTATTCAATGCGAAGGTTCGCGAGCACCTTGAACCGGAGCAGAGTCCATGCACTTTCTTTGCCGTGATGACATTGAGATCGACCATCAAAGAAATACGGTTGGATAAGACAATGCTTTCCGTTACGCGGGGGTTTAATGCACTCGTGGATTGACGATCGAGATTCAATAACAATTTTTTCGCGCTACATGATGCGCGGCTATTACTAACACATAATATTTTTATATTATAGTAGAAAATAAAGTGAAACTCTCATTAATTTATTTAACAATTCATTTTTAAACATGAAAAAAAAATGTAAAAAAAAAGAAGTGAACAAATTTTACTATATATATAAAGCATTTTTTTTTTAAATTACGTAATAATTGAGATTTTTTCAAGTTTCAAGTCTACCTCTTAATTTCAAGAATTTGCATTTATTTATTGATTTATTTATCGAGTCATATAATTTACGAAGCAAATCGGTGTATAGTTCATTTTACATTATTTTTTTTTTAACAAATCGTTGCTTTCTTCCTGACGATGCAGGAAGCATGAGCTGCGTGTACTACAGGCGATGGTAAGTATTGGCGAGGCATTCGAAAAAGGACAGAACACGAAGATTTCTTCCGCGTGGGCGCTTCTTCTTCTCTCCTGGCTTTTCCACGGAAAAAAGGGGTGGCAGCCTACCTTTACAGGGCACCGACTTCAGCAGTATTACTGAATGCAGTGATCGACGACATCATGCAGTGTGGGTTCCAGTGGCTATGTTATAGATTGTTTTTTGCTATTCTCGAGTTGCAAATTTGCGCATATTAAGAATGTTTCTATAATTATGCTAAATTACTTTGTTACTAAAAAATTAACGAATATTTGCATACAAAAAAAAATATATATATTTTTTAACACTTCATCAATAAAAATCATTAGATAAATGCAAAAATGTCATTGCTAGAAAAAGGTATTTTTTATTAAATTTCAAAGAGCGTGACATTCCGATAAAAACTAATAAACTGCAGATTTCTGAATTACCCTCAGTAAAAAACTTCTTTACCACGATAAATTTACCGACTTGGAAATAACACGTAACGCCCTCTTATAGAATTTTTTTAATATATGCGAAGAAAAATTTACCTCGTGTAGAATCGGTTTATCGTTTATTGGTAACTGATATCTAGTTGATAAATAAATAATCAAAAAAAAATTCATTAATAAAGATTAACATCAAATTTAGTTGAAATAGTGTAATTTTTAATTTTCTTATTTTGAGAGTTTATAAAAATTGTTAAACGTTCATTTATCAAATTACTGATAAAAAAAATTTATTTTAAATAAATATTAAATATTGGAAACTATATGGTAAAAGTATTTTAGGGTTTTCCCGCACATAAAAATTTTAACAAATTCAAGTTACAATAATAAAATTGAATGTACAATTTATTGAAATGGTTAGTAAGTTACGTTAAAAAATTGTTGAAATATTATCTATACTATTATTATTAGGTTTAAGATAGAATTCTAAAAGATTTTTACATTTTTGTTGTAAACTACTAAAATAATATTAAATTAAATTAAATTAAATTAAAATAAAAGTAAATACCCACCTCATTACCGTATATATCTTAAAAATTAATTTCAATTTTAAATAAAACTTTTTTTTACGCTTACAATAGCATGAAAACTTTTGTCGTCCATTAAAAGCGATTGCACTCAGAAATAGCAATAGAATTCGCAACAAAATAATCTGCCAGTCCAATCTAAGCGCACAATAGAGCGATGCATCAATGGTTAATCATCAAATTCGTAATAAAAGCCTGGCGAGCGTGCAGACAATGATGTATACGCCCGAAAAAAAAAAAGAAAGCGAATTAAGAACGCAAGGGTCATAAATTTGAAAGACAGCTTTTATTCGAGACTCGCGAAGGACGGAGAAAGCTCGGAGAATGGTGGGGCGGAAAAAAAAAGGATGCAGTGACAGTAAGGTCGCGCGGAAGTGGTCATTAAGAATTCGTGACCAGGGCGCATCAGGCCGCGAAAAGCGAGTTCGCGATGAGTCGTAGAAAGAACGGCTTCTATTCATCGGAGGCACGTGGAGTCACGCGAGCCCACAGGCAACCCCCGAGTCTTCTCTTTCCGCGCGCCGAGGAGAGGGTGAGGAGGAGGTAGAGGAGAACGGCGCCTCTAAAAAATTAGGGTAACAGGAGCAGCAGCGCCGAAGGTGTAATTTTCCTTTAATTTTTTAAGATCGCCGGCAATCGCGCCCGCTTGTTTATTCCCGTCGCTCTCGTGCGATTTCTCTTCTGACTTCGTTACTTTTCTCCCGGCCTTTTACCAAAATAGCGCCGCACCATTTAAACAGCTTCGCTCGAGGAATGAATTTTTGAAAGGGCCGCACAAACTTGCCTCTATTGCCGCGCGGCACGAATTCACTCTTCCAAATTAAAAAAAAATTTCGAATGATTATGCTTTCCTTTCGTCGAATAATAATGGCGTGATTTGAGGTCTGTCAATTGAGGTGATTTAGTATCTTTTGGTATTATATCGCGATGAGTTATCCTCACAAATTAGCAGTGTATTGAATAATCGACGGAAGCTCGAACCAAAGTATTAGGGTTGTTTAAAATGCATAGAAATATTTATTTATTTAATTGTTTATTCAATATTAAATAACATTAAATATGCATTTAAAAAAAATTAATATAAGGAAGAAAAGTGGAGGTTGAGAAAAATAAAGGCGTATTTTTAAAATAAGTAGAAAAATCAAGATTTCATGCGACATTGAGTAGTACTAGTATAACTGTAAACAATAATTTTAATTTTTCCTTTTTGGGCGATTGCCTTACTATTTTGTTTTTTATATATCTTCTCTAATGATAGACATTTGTCAAGGGTATTCGTGAGCATCCTCTTGTATATTAAAAATTGCTGCTGTTTTGACGGTAATTTTTCAGTTTTTCGACTCCATGGATTTTATCACGAATACAGTCATGAATTTTAACAGAAATTTTAACACAGTCACGCATTTTACGTGCCATCTCTTTAATGTAAGAACAAACAGTCTATTTAATATTAAACAAATAAATAAATGAATTAACGCTTAACACAAAAAATCAAACTAATCCACTTAATCAAATATAATAAAATTTATTACAAAAGAAACGTGTCTAGAACCACAAAATTTTTTTCTACAATATTTTCCATTAAAAAAAAATCCTCAGATTACCTGAGCAATACCTAAAACAGCAGTCACACATTTTACAAAAGAAAATCTAGAGCCTCCCTCGCAAAAAAAGCACATCTCGATTAAAATCGTTCAAACTCCAATCGAAATGACATATAAAAAAAAAACAAATATAAAAATCGACAAATAAAAAAAAAGCTAACAAAAAAAGCTTCAGGGCAGAGTACAAAACAGTGCATCGTTACTAACACACACATGCTGTCACAGCGGCAGTGGCACTAGCAGGAGTCACCGGCGCCTTCGTTCTTGCAGGGTGGTTCGCAGATCGCCTGGCAGCAGATCCTGGGCGCGCAGAGGACGGGCAGGCACTCGTATATGCACTGCGGCGCCATGTTGAGCGTCAGGCACTTGCCCTGTATCAGGCAACAGTAGGCGAGGCCGATCAGCGGCTCGCCCCTGTACGGATCGTCAGGTGTTCGAAGCGCCGTCCCGCCAATGTCTATCTGCGTGTACTTGAGGGGCGCGCAGCTGGTTACTCCGTGCTGCAAATGACGCGATTAACGAATGGGTGTGCCTTGCATCGGGTGTGCTTTTGAAGGCCTGATTGATCGAATGCTCCGCGAACGAAGCGGAGGAGCGCGTAAACGATCTGCTGGTATTTTTTTTTTTGCTTTTTTGTTTTGTTTATTTTCTGTTGTTTTTTTTTTCCTCGATTTAAAACTCAAATTTTTAGGGCTTCTTTCGCCGCGGGGATTCTGGATTCGATTTTCTCTTTAATTGAAGGGGAATGCTTTGTTTTTCTCTCTGTTTATCTTTCTTTTAGATCAATCGTCAGTCGTGGAAATTGAAATAGTTTGAATATAAATTAAAAAGTTTACGACGCGGACGTAATTGTTTGTAAAAGAAGAAAAAAAAATCTATCTGACTTGTGTATGTTTATTTGAAAAAGTTTATCATTCTGCTGTGTTGCTTTTCACAATAACTCGAAATCTACTTCAGTGGAGTAAAATGTGAAAAAAGTGAGTCATGTTTTATTAAATTATGTTTTATTAAACATTTTGCATATTGTTTTAGAAACAATTAGTCCCCAAAATTCATATGACATTTTTCAAATTCTACTGCACTATCTATAGTAGACTAGATGGCCCCCTTAATTTTAATTTTAGAAGGTACAATTAAAGTAAAAAATAGAAAAAAATCTTAAAAGTCAAAATATATATTGTAGTATAGAAAACCTTTCCATATTGACATTCTTATAGAATAGTATTATAGTAAATGCTTACTAATACCTAACAGTAGTACATCAATCAATACAATCAATATACACATGTCTTTTTTTTTCATCGATACAGTGAACTGATAGCGATGCAACAAAATTAAAAATAAATTAAAGAAAGCAAAGGTATAAGTCCATTGAAATCAATTAGAATCTCGAACAGCGTGCGAGGTTAAGATTCAGTTTTCCGGGCTTTTCGGATCTGGAATCTCGGTGAGATTCTGTTCAAACTCCTTGGACAGAAAACGCTTAGCCAGCGCCAGAATCGGCGTAGCGGTGGGTTCATCGGGCAAATCGCCTGCACCACCCGCGATGTCCAAGTGGCAGTACTTCAGCGGCTTCTCCGATTCCTTTCCATGCTACAACAGTCAACGATATTCAATTCAGCTGTTTATTCTGCGATTAGCTTCCTTTCAGCAAGGAGAGGTAGAGGATGCAGGATTTCTATGGGATACGAAGCTCCAAGATAGGCTCGCTCATTTGACATCATTAGTCAGTCGAAACTAATTTCTTGATTTTCTTAAACAATCTTTACATATTTTCAATGAATGCTCCAGTGTTGTACCCGATTCATTTCAATGATAATCGTCTGAATAAAATTCTCGTTCTTTTAAATCATCAAATACTTAGTCAGGAAAATTCGTACTTATATAGTTGAAATTCGAGAAGGGTATGAGGTCGAAATGTCTTCAATATTTTCCTTGAATCCTGTACCATTGCGCGAATCATCGACGTACGCTCGTTGTTATAAAAAGAGAAAAACACGAAATTTGCGTTAACGCGTTGCGCGAAGTGGCTTCGTCGATATTTCCCTGTTACCTTGTTCATCGGGAAATACGAACTTCGTGCGGAAAGTAGTTTATGGATGACCATTCTACTGGATCAATTTATTTGAAGAGGAGATAAGCATTTTTAGTTTAGTTTTCTTTCACCCATTTTTTTCTTTTATTTTAAGTTTTTAAATTTTCTAATTATACTGACTTACAGTGGTTTTAACAAATTAATTAAAAGTGATTTATTAAATGATGTTTTTACTTTACATTTTAATCTCTCAATCTCATTTAAAAATCTTAAACCATAGCAAATAAACTGATGAATTTCGGATGTTCTCTCCCATCGTTGTACAACGAAAACCGCGGCGTGGTAAAAAGCCTTCCTCATTAACGGTTCCATCTGCCTGGCGCACGGCGGTCGGATGTCATCGCGCCGCGACTGCAGCGCGGAAGAAAATTGGACTCGCAAATCATCAGCGGCTGCCGTATGGCGCGACAATCAAAAGGCATTTTCCGGCCTATTCCGCGCGGCTTAACGAATGATTCGCGGCGACAATGGGGATGTACGCGCCCAGAGCCTGGTGTCAGATGTCGGCGGCGCGACACATGCTGGCGATGTGTGTCGACAAAGGAGAGATGCGTGCGTCCCGCGGACGACATGCGGATTGCGCTGGGCCGTCGGAAAATTCGTCACCAGCCGAAATCGCGATTCGATGACTCGCGACGAGCCCCGCGGAAATTCAGAAGTCCGCTCGAATTCAGCCTCTGGCTCGGACTGATCCTTCTTTTCGCCGGCGATTGCTTGGATTTTTGTAGCTTCTTGGATTATTAAGAATGTAATGACACAATTTTTTTTTCTTGTTCAAAGCTCGTCCGCTTCAGCTAACACGTTTGTCTTAATTCGGGGGCAACTTGAAATCCGCTTATGGGACAAAAAACTAGTTTAATGGATTTAAGCTCCGGTAATCCAGAGGAACATTTAATTGGTGTCCGAAATAAGTATACATTACATTATTTGTCTACTGACCACCGCTTACTTTTGACTTAAATAGAATGCACTTCCAATTTGTATACAATTTTCTTGAATCCTGAATTATGAATTATAATTCATAATTATAATGCTGAGAACTTGAAAACTGCTGTACGTTAAATTAACGTCCGAAATGTGTAGAAAAGTATCTTTTTATTTCTTGTTGTTCGTAATTAAAAAGTTAGCGTATTGTAATTCCAAAACGCATTTAGCCTGTTTATTCGTAAATTTCAAGGCTTAATAAAAAAATGTAACTCTTTTCATCTTTATAACCATAAACCCCAATTATTTTTAATGCACCTTCAGCACCTCGCCCGAGGAAGGAACATTAAAATCGGAATAAGCGAGAAAAGGAACGCGGTACATTTCACCGCGGAAAGTTTTTAAAAAGAGGAAATATAGCGGAAAACAGAAATCGAAAAGTGTTACCTGTGTGAGGCCGGATGTCATCACTAGGAAAGCGGCTGGATTTTGGTGACCTCTTTGGGTACTGGCGCTTGACGCTCCTTTTCCGGAGGATTGTATGACGTCATCACCCTCGGCCTTACCCTTGTGCGCCTGAAAATCTTCCCGCCGCAGCGTCGAAATTTCGAATGGATCGGCCATTAACTCACCGCACGTTTGCAACTTGAAGGCATTGCACACTGATCTGGCCACGGAGTTGTCAATGGCTACCTAAATCGTACCAAAAATTAAATTTTTGTAAATTTATTTTTTCATTAAATAATCACGCTGTGTAATGCATAATACTTGAAGAAATTTTTGTAAAAAATTTATCTACTTCGTATCCTCTCTTAATGAAATGAAACGATGAGCTTGAAACTGAACTCAGCTATTCTTTATTTGATTGATCCTCAAGTGACTACCACTAATTATTGAATTTTTGATAAAATAAATGTCATAATATACAGTTAAATAATTATCATATATATTGAGATGCTTCATATAATATATAATATTTTTCGTTGACGACGCTGAGGAAACAGTTCCCATTAAATATTTCTTTTGAAAAAGGACTATTTTCGCATGAGAGTTCGATACTTTGTACTTTTTTTTGGCGGTGCCGTCACTTCTGGCGCATAAAGACCGAGGTAATACACGCCTGTCTCGACTTTATTAAGGTCTTTATTAAAAAAGGCGCGTGTCGCGGAAGGAAAGTAAGACGACCAGAGGCATAAAGAGCCTTCTTATTATTTCTGATTTTTCTTTTCCTCCGCACTGCGCCGACTCGGATTTAATGCACCGCATACATACCGCGCTCCCGAAGTAAGCTCTTCATTATGATCAAAGGGATGATGTACCGAGGAGTTGCAAAACAGCGAAGCTACTCAGAGCCGGAAAATTTCACGGCCTTGGCAAGAGCTTTCTTAGATATGAGATGTCGAGTTGGAATGAGAAAAAAGTGCGGTTTGTCATAAACCGAAGGGGTATAAATCTTTTCTGAATTTTACTCCTCGCCCAAATAATCTCTCCACTGTGCTTTATTCGAGAGCTGCTAATTCTCATCTTTTACAAGAAATCGAATGCGAGAGAAACTATGAAAAATAGCAAAATAAACTTTCGTCAAATTTTTTTTAGATACTTAAAGACTAACCAAGTATTCGATCTGTTTTAGAATAAAATAGGTGCTTCTTTTTAAATGAAAACTGGAAATACATAGTACCAAGAGATTTACGGCGTGTACTAGATCAGGAGATTCTTTTCCCAGGCTACTGAAAAAAGAAGAATTATTCTGTCTTAAAGTAAAGATAAATTTAAAAGTGCAGCCAGATATTCTTAATTTAATTGGTCCTAATGTGACCACGTGATTTATCGTCTATCTCTGTCCCACATATGATCGTACGATGCATGCTTGAATTATCAGTATTAAATTCGTGATCCAAAGTTCTGGTACTCTCCTAATAAGTATTGCTCAATGTAATCTAATGATTTTTGTCTTGAATATGTGTCGGAAGAAATATTTTTGAACTATCTTTGCTTCATTTGTTAATTGTGCAGCATATTTTTCTTCCTGACAGAAATAATAAAATTGATCGACGATTGACTAACTGAGTACTCCTTTCCATGAGCTAAAACCGCGTGGCCGGTGAGCGTGGCGATGGTGAAGATGTGCGGGTTCACCGAGACTAGGGCCATCTGCTTGACGTGGTAGAGTATGTCAGCCATGACCATGCGACCCTCGGCGTCGGTGTTGTTTACGCGCACCCTGACCCCGGAGCGGGCGGTCACAATCTCGTCGGCGACGTAGCAGTTCTCCCCGACGCTGTTGCGCACGACGCCAATCGCCGCGACGACCTTCACCGTCGGCGGTTGCAACATATTGACCGTCTGAAATGCGGAGGAGGCAATTTTATTGGTGGCACTAGATCTTCCCGTTGACGACGATCTACTACTTCGCTCTGACGTCGTTCGCCGTCAATTTTATCTTAACTGGGTCTGAAAGCTAATTAAAAATTCAAATTTCGCGCCACAAAATAGCAGACGAAAATACAACTAATTTACTTATAACAA
>JAWWEN010000038.1:25729104-25760968 GCA_035582955.1 Sycophila texana
TTAATTTAATTTAGGTTGTCAGTATAGTAAAAACCGATTAAAACGAATGATGAAACGTAATTTGAATACGTAAGTAGATATGTTTAAAGCAATTAGTCTCCATAATCGTGTAATCGAAAGTCGCGTAAAAAAAAAAATAATTTTTTCGCTTGTATACATTTTACTTTTTAAAGCAATGGTATAATAATTGTATAAACATAGTAAAAGTTATCAAGCAGTATCGATAAATTTAGAATCTCATAAATTATTTTACCATACTGTTTAGTCGCAATTATACTTGACTTTCAGTCTGTGAATAAATTATCAAACATATTTTAATAAAATTTGCACGATATCTCTCAGTGTGCAGGGGAATTTATTTTTAAAGGAATTTCATCCACTTCGTAATTAAAAGAATTGAAGATAAAAGAAAGGCACCGAAGGCGACTAATTGTAATTTTTCCGTGAGGTATACAATTATGTAGAATTTAACGAGTTATTTATTAGTCTGATCTCATTTTAAAGAAGAACAAAACAAAATGATGACTGTAACACAAAACAATTACGCAGAACTAATAAGAGCAGCTGGAAGGCAGTTAAAACAGCGTTGAAAATTGAAACAAGCAAAAAGTGTGGCACTAGATGGCAGAATAAAAGGAACGAAGAAATATATAATTGACTTTATAGACAGTGAATGATTATTAGAAACTTTTTGGAATTTTCTCACGTAAAAATGCCGTTACCTAAGTGATCTCGCTATTTTCAGAATAACAATATCCTCGGGTTACTTTCCTTCGTCCACTTACAAACACATTTCCGTAAATCCCAGATTTTTCCACATTCTCTTAATCATAATTTTTTCCTACTACAAACAAAGTAGCCTCAGTATTTCATTTCTTCTCAATAAACTTGTATTATCCATTAAGAAAGTAATTTCTCCGAACGAAACTTTAAACCGCCTATAATTATTTAAAACGGCTCAAAAAAAAAGGAAAAAAAATCCATAGCAAGAGCGAGGAAAATCTCTATACTAACGGCGAAAAATTTCTCTGCACTCGGTGTGTTTACAATGGAGAAACTCTCGATGCGGTCCGTGCCCGCCGAGATACCACGTCAGCGAGACCCGGAACTAATTTTCGACCGACTGTAATGGGATGCGTTGCCGCGGACATTAATCGCGGCAAAAGTGTATCGCATCCGTCCGCGACTTCCGCGGATAGAGGCGAGGCTGAGAAACGCGGATGAAAAAAAAAAAGCGAGAGGATAAACCCGGCGTGCGATGAAAAAGCGGTGACGAGGGGAGTCCGAGGGGGAAGAATGAAGCCAGAAACGCAGACGCTCGGCGACCCAATTCGGTGTGCGCCTGGTGCCTCCTTTCTCCGTCGCGCTGAGATCTGATCCAGAAATCCAGAATCCCCGTGAGAGGCGTGGTTTTTCGATCGAGCGCCGCGCGCACGTATCCTTTTTTTTTTTATGAACGCGCGAACGTGCCGCCATGCGTGAACCGTACACTTTGCGCGCGATACTTTATACGCATTGTTCCACTGGCTCTGGGGCAGTGTAATCAATGGAGGCTTGATTGGTCTCCACTTCGTTGTTTTTTACGCCGTCTACTTTTACTGCGTGAATATGTTGTTGGAAAAACGTAAAAAAAAAAAAAATAAAGTGCACGGAAAACCTATTTATACAAAGTAGGAGAGTTTGATTTGATTGTTCATCGTCAGCATTACGAGATCAGGAGAAAATTAAAGTCATCCTCTTTAATACTCGGTTGATTTTAAACTCGATGACTTGTTAAATTCATTGTTGCAGTGGCAAGTGCAATACAGAATTAGTGAACAATGAAAATAGCTTTGATAAACCAGAACCAATGGAGTCTCATTGTTTTCTCATAAATATTTTTGTTTTGGTCTTGTCATGAGTCTTCACAAAGGTGCTAAAACATTATGAAATATATTAACTATTGATTTTTAAGTAACTTTAAATTATTTTTTACTTAATGTTTATGAATGATGTATATCAATGTTTTGAATTTTAAAAAATGTCGAGACTTCGAGACAAAACAAGACCGGATCCATTCTTGAAGACAACAGCAAAAAAAATCCGTGAGTATCACGAAATTTCAAGACCAAGACAAGACTTTTGAAAAGCACAAACTTCTAAAAGCGATAATTTTGAATAGCAGAGTTCCTCGATTATTGCCCATTTAATTGAAACACTATATTTAACATATTTATGTATATATCGCGGCGATTGCGCTGAAATTGTGCCACTTTCTTGCGTCGACGCGAAACTTAATCGCGAAAAGAAGTGCGATAACACTTTATGCTTGCATAGCGCACCTTGACAACTCGTTCGAGACGAGATTGCTGTGAGGTGAGTAGAGCGCCGGATTCTTGTACATGCTGCAGACGAGCCTCTCGCGGCAGTTCTCTTCGACGAACCTCAGTTGACTGAAGATCTCGTCGAGCCTCTCAACTATTGGTCCGTAGAACGCGTCGTCGTAAGGCTTGTACGTCGGCGGCACCGCGACTGGCACTGGAAAAGGCAATTACGTGTAATTAGCCAAGTGGCGATTTCAAGCGAGCATGACACCTTTCTTGTGATTGATGTATTGGTCGTGCTGTGAAGACACTTTTTCCGAGATGATATTAATGGATTATAACGTAGTTGACGTCGATTTATTATAGGCGTGCAAAGTGTATTCTATTTTTTGCCAGTGTAAATAGCAATTCTTTCTTTAAAAAAAGCCTCGGTAGGATGTTATAAACCACTTTAAAAAGCAATTTGAATGTTTAAAGGATAGATTTCCGGTTAAGTGGTGCTAAAGTTTAAAACGTTTTGATGTGTATGCAAGAAGTTTGTATTTAATTTCTGTAATCGATTAATAAATTTGAATGTTTATAATTTTTTAATTAAAATTCATTAACTTATAGATTAAGGCAGAGCTAAAATTTAAAAAATCTTTGCTTACAAAAGGCCTAAAATTTTGAGCCGTGACTTATTTTATTTTATTAGAAATAAAAGACCCTTCCAGAATATTAATGCAATTTATTTCTATCAATTAAATTTTGATCAAATGAAAATAAATTAAAGGTTTTTTAACCACCTTAAAAATAAATAAATTTACTTCCTTCCAAAAATCATCGTCAACTACTGATACTTTTTAATCGAAATTCTAACAAATCCATCTTCTCTTTTAATTATCACTAACTTACAAACGATCATTTCCATTTTCGTTTATTACCGCAATAAATTTAAAACATAATTTTGTCCACGTGTATCGCTAGAACCTCGCGAAAGAGCAAACGTTCCATTACGAATGACACTAAACGGAATTTACCTGCAGTGGCCGGAGCAGTTGCCTGTTGCTGAAGATCATTTCTGTTATTATAAGTCGGCCTGGGCTGCTGCTGCTGCTGCTGCTGCTGCGGTGTAAAGCCGCCGACCCCGAAGCTCTGCTTGGGCGATTGCTGCGCAGGTGGCTTCGGCGGCGGCCCAAAGCCAGAGGCGGCCACCACGCTCACGGGGAGGGAGGCCGCCGGTACCGGCTTGTTATACTGAGGCGGCGGCGGCGGAAGCGGAGATCCGTAGCCCGCGTAAGCGAGATTCTGGAAGTGCGGTGGCGGCGGCCCCTTGGGGAATCCCGGGGCGCCTATTACTTTGGCGCTAGCTGCGTACTGAGGAGGTATGCCGAAGGGATCCAGCGGCTTGGAGCCTTTGGGACCTCCACCCGAGGGCATTGACCCGGGGAAGATGACCCCGGACTGGGGAGCGACCTGGTCGTAGGACTCGTCGTATGGTTCGATGCCCCATTCCTTCAGCTCCTCGATGTCCTTTCGGTACTGGATGTGAGGGTGGGCGTAGTCGTAGCCCTTGAAGTCCTCGTCTAATATATAAGGACCGTTCGGGGAGTCGTGGGGGAACGGTGGATGATCGTAGTAGGTTGGTTTCGAGTAGGACACTGGTACCGGGACGGGGATGTGATGGTGATGATGGGCAATCTGAAACAAATGGAATTGTCAATGAATTTCACGGATGATATCAATAGTAAATGTTAATTGTCTTTAAAAATACAATTAGATCATTCAGTGCAATTTACTAATTTAGCTAAAGTAAAATATTTTTACGCGATTTAACATATGCAAAAATCGGCAAATGTGCTTGAAACAGCCTTTACGTATACAGTTGCATAAGTAGAAATAATGTGAATGTTAAAAAACAATTTGGTATTCTTGTAAACGCTTTATATACGATGTACATACTAATGGTCGTTTCAGTACTTGATCATATTTGCGATGAATTACAAAAATTCCATATAAAATTAGTAGAGTTAAGATACAATTACTTTAAAGTCTTGCGATACAGTTACGCAGATCGATATTAAAAATAGGTAAGTGTATAGTGTTACGAGCAAAACTTGACATTAATGACCTCAGAAATAAGTCGATTATCACGCATAACAGCAAAAAACACTGCGCTTCATTAAAACTCTTTCAGTTCGTGTTGTTCATGAGCTACTTTCCACAATCAAAATTTTATAATAAATTCAGCGCCACTCCGTTACCTTTCACTTTGCATTCGGAAGAATCGAGATTATCAGTAGACTATTTCTTTCCCGAATCAAAATAAGATTTGAAAGTTTTTATTCGCCATAAAGTGACACTCTATTCATCTCCGTCCATCAAATGCATTATAAAAAAAAAAAAAAAGGAAACGACCATTTTTATTGAAATTTTTATTGCCTTATCCTTTTATTGCATCATCCTTTAAGCTACGCGTAACTGTACGTTGCGAATAAAGCGAACTTTTTTCTCATCGTTCACTTTTGTTTTAACACCGGTATCCATTCAGGTTTAAAGTGCTACCACCATTTATAGTCCGCGCAATCTTCTGCGAACTCAGAAACCGACAATGCCAACTTAACATTTAAGGTGTCGTTAAAAAGTAACCAGCAGTAGAGTATGTGTGCACTCTTTTTGCCGGGAACTGCAATCAGAGGATACAATATTAAATTTACCTTTACCTTGTGATGATGGTGATGATACTTGGTTGCGTGACTGCTATAATAACTTGAGCAGAGTTTGAACACGTGAGCGAAGGCCGGAACGAGGAAGAGCAGCAGCTTGAGGAACAACTTCTTTGCAGTGCCGACTCCAAACAAAAATGGAATGACAAACATAAACTTCAGCTTTAGAATTTTTATTAGCAGCAGGAGAAAGAGGAACGTCATCAGCAGCTTATTTTGTATTTGCTTTTCTGTAAAAAAAATTTTAGATTAATAGCTAGTACTAATTAAATAATACGTGAGTTTCTAGAAGCTGCTTAAGTTAATTGATCATTTGGTAATCAATTTAATTACGTGCTTCATAAAGTGGATAATTTTAATGAATGAAATAAAATTATTTCTTTAAAGACATTCATTGGTCATTCAAAATCTATATAAATAAAATTAACTAAGCTTCAACGTAACATTAGAACGATAATATGTAGGTCAGTAGATTGAATTAGCGTAAACAGCATCTTCAAGGAATATTTTCGTAAAGCAGGCTTTCGAGATTATTTATGCTTCAATTAGTGCAGCTCTCCAAATATTCAAATCGAAAGACCACCAGGGTAACAGGTAGGCCTCTCAATAACTAGCGAGAATCATCGCCACTGGGTCAAGTGCAAATATATCACCACACCGTTACCACGTGGTCTAATTATAACGGTACCAGAGTCAATTGAATGGGCTTACTGATTTTTTTAATGAAAAAGAATCGTCCATGCTGCTGTTCCTCGATCGCCCGAGTGTCGAAGTCTATCCTAATCAACGCCCCATTTTCGTCCACCTCCCTGGGGCTGATCTTAAGACCGGCGCCGTTGCCCAAAAACCGTGGCAACCGGATCTGGTAATCTCGAGTCGCCAAGAATTTGAAAGTTTTCTTCCTCAACGCGTGGGTTACTTCCTCCAGTGGTGTGAGGTACTCGTCCTCTTCCTCCTCCTCCTCCTCCTCCTCGGGCTCCGTTCGCTCCTCCTTATCGACTTTATCGTCGTCGACGTCACTCTTACTTTTCCTCTCGCTGTCCCCATTTGCATCCTCCACGAAGTTCTCCTTCGGGTCTACCTTACCACAGCTGTCGTAGTCGAGTTCGTTCCTGGTCAGCCTGAAACCGTCGAACACGGTGATGTTGTCGCGGTCGATGAAGGTTCGATCGAGGTAGGTGTAGGCGTTCTTCTGGATGCAGGAGAAGGTCACCTTCTTGCTGCAGTCTTTGATGATCCCCTGCCATAATTCGTTGTTGTACTCGTCGGTGGAGAATCCGAAGAGCCTCGTGTAATTTTGCAACTTGGCAAAGTCAAAGATCTTCCCATTAGCGGCAGCAAACGAGGCAATCACTAAAAGTAACACCGCACCTTTACACATTTTATCTACAGTTACTATAAACAACCGTCTCTAAAACCGATTTAAGTTCCATCACATAAGTCTCTCATTGAACTCCTCTCATTCGTCAACTGAAAGTAAATAAAATAAAAACAAAAATCAGAACATTACAATGTACCTTCGTATATAAAGTATATTTCCACAATGAACCCAACCGATACTCACCAGATGCTGCTGACGAATAAAGCCGATTCCCGCAGATCGTTAAAATCACGCTCTTCCGATCCTTCGTCATCAAGTGGGACAAGCCGGGGAATTCCAGGTCACAGACATACAAATTGGGCGTGCGTCGTCGAAAATTTGACACCTCCTCGAGCCGATCGGGGGGAGCGGATAGATCGGCGCGCGCGCACGCGCACGCTCACCTGCGGCGGGAGGGAATCGGTCCAGCGCCGACCCGGCGATCGGGCACACACGGGCCACCTGACGCACTCTTCTTATCCTCGCACACACGCGCCGGCCTCTCGGCTCATCTTAGCGAGCGCGCGGGACGTTCAACGGGAGCGCGAGTCGCGCGCGAGCGAGCCGTGCGATCTTCAGTCCAGAACTGAGCTGGGGCCCGCGCGTGCAGCCGGCACCGGAGCAAGTCCCAAGTGTGTCAATGGCCCTCCTACTCCCCGACACCACCGGCGGACAGCCGAGGAAGGTCATTATCGTCATCTCGCTCCTGTAGCCCCCCTTCCCCTGGCCGCTCTTTCTCTCGGTTTTCTTCGCTTTAGCGCCGTGCCAGGCTTCTTTTCTCCTTCTTCATGCCATTTCTTCGTGCTCTTCCTTTTTGTGCCGAGCTCTCCTCTTCGTCTTGCCCGTCTGGATTTCGAGATGCGACGCTTCGGACTGCCGAGCACGTGCTCGCGGCGAATTCGTGTTTAGAATCGGTGAGCACTGGTGTAGAGGGGAAGATGGGGTGACATATATATGAGAGGACGAGGAGGGAATGGGGAATGATTTGTCTATGGGAAGATAAATGACTCGATAATTCACTAAAGTGTACCACACTTTTTATGATGGAGCTTAGGTGATTTATAGTTTTTGTCATTTTTTTTAAATTTGAAGATATCTGTACTGTGGTGTACTTTAAAATTTTGAATGATTGTCTTAATTGTAGGTCTTTCGCGAGACTCAAAAAAAAATCAAGGTTGAGGTATAAATTTTAGTACAGTCTAAAATAAGTTCAATTATTCACATCTGAGGGTTCATGGTCTGCTTCGTAAAGAAAAATTTACTACACTAATTCTTCCTAAAATAGTTTTAAGACTACAATAAATTTAAAAAATACTTTTCGAAAAATTTTAACTACGATAATAATTTTCATAATAAACGCCGGAAATTCCGTTATGCATCATCAGTATTACGAAATTTCTGTTTTGCAAATCCGTAATTCATGCCTAACAGTAATCGTTAAAAATAGATTCACTGAACCTGGTGTAATTTGAAATAAAAAAAAAAGTGAATAAACGAGCAATATAGCAGTGAATGATAATGACACGCCCGGGCACTGAGACGCCGCGAGTAAGTACATTGGACTTGGAAAATACCAGTTTCACAGTATAATCATCGATTGCAAGCCTGAGCGATTAAGCTGATCAGGCCGAGCCGAAACGCGCGTGCCGTTTCGCGGATCTTGAAAACCGCGAGAACTATTTCCCCGATAGCGCGCTCAAGCACGACAAACAACTTTTCCTGAAAATCGCGGATTGCGATCAGCCGGACGATGCTCTCCCAGCGCTTCAAAAGCACAAAAGCGTGGCGATACTCATCCTCTGCTTGACGACGTTTTTTTTTTTATTTTACATCATAAATAAAAATTTTAGAAAATATTGGGATAAGACGAGACCAGGTCCACTCAAGACTATAAAATTTAGTCTTTTCTTGATCGCATGCAATCCTAATTTTTCTGGAGCAGTCTTCAGTCCGACGTATGCCAATTGTATCATATGCGTTCGTCAACAATTGGAAAGTGCTCTGCTTAAGTCACCAAAGCTTAACGGGATCTCGTTTTTTTTTTCGACGGGTTGTAGAACGAGCGAGACTTGATTGTTAATAAAGAGACGGTCTAAGAGGGGTAACCAGAAAGCAGCGACATTATTTTTACCGTAATCTGTATGATTACGTTTTTTTTTTTTTATAAGTTGCATGAATCGTCTATTATACCTACTTTTTTCTTAGAACAGAAAACAATGGATTCTTATTCAAAAACGTGTGAGTAAATTAGACTTTGTCAGTGGTTTAGCGGAAGTGAATGTCACTTAAATGTGGAAGTCTATCTTTATGCAGAGTGAAATGAAATTTACTGTATTCTACGTTATTTTTATTTCCGCTGTTTTTTATTGTCAAACAAGCAAACAATTTTAAGATTACTCTTTATTATTAAAGAGAGAGCTCGAAATAGCACAGATTTTATCTATTCTCGATGCCTGCATAGTTAAATTTTAAAATTCCATTCCGGACTCTGCTCACTGTCGTTTTTACCCAAGATACCCATCTAATTTTCTTTACTTTCGAGCGTTACACTACTTTTAAGGAAAATATTTTTTGAACGTGAGTGCAGGAGGGTCATTCTTACTTTCTAAAGTACGATTCAAATATACTCATTCGTAGAATTTGGTATTTCACTCAGGAACCCGTAAATTCAACGAAGGGTACACGTCCACATACTTCACACAAAATTGAAATAGGCACATCTTTTATTTCCTCAAATAAAATAAAAGAGATACCCGTTGAGATATTTTACAGTTATGCGATCTAACTTTTTGATCATCCGAACCGGTAAGATTTTTCGTATTTCAGGATCGTTTGCATGCGAAAGTCGTTCTCGAAAATAACGTCGAAAGTTGTCCGCCCGCCAAAGAATTTTCAGGAAAATAAGTGAGTTCGCTCTAAAACGACGATTAGTGGGACACGCTTATGACTCGTTAGAGCCATCCTAGTCTATACGAAAAAGCTTCATCTTTTACTTGAGGTTCCTTAATATCCGTTGCTGTTTCGTCGCGACGCACGAAGTCTTCAATGTAAATAGACCGTCTGTTGCCTTCTTTTCTCACTTGCCATTGTTATCAAGTATTTGAGTATGAATGGATTTAATTAGCTGCGTATTCAATGCTTAGCTAACACTAGTTATTATGTAAATTTCAATAATGGAAATGAAATCGACTCTTGCACCTGAAGCTTGAGAAAATAAATTTTGAAACTTAACCACTTTAAAAATATTTGCCTCTAAATGAAAACATTACCTCCAGGAATAGGTTGACCTGAAATTCTACATATAATTATGCATTTTCTCAGATTTATACAAAGAAAAAATTTGCAAGCATTTGAATACATCATGTAGGTAATAACCCAAGTGTCCTCCTGACCAGGTTGAACATTCACAAATAAAAACATGCACCCCACGTACCAGCGCACCATAAACAAAATTTATGACTTCGCCAAAACATTAAATTCGTACTCTCGTTAAAAAAAAGTGATTTCGAGCGCAATCAGGGGTCCGTTAAAGTCGCCCCAGGCGCGACGTTTCATCTCGACGATAAATAAATCTCGATCGCGCTCCGCTATGCGTAAATTAGAAGGCGCACCGACGTTGACTTTGCGCTTTTGTCGCCGGAAGATTTGACGTCGATGCTAATGAAGCGGAAAAATATCAGGCCCGAAGTCAAAGGAGAGGCGAACGAACGCCGCGTACGCAGCGCCTCGGCCTATTGAATCCCATTGACCCAGAATCGGCGGAGCCGGTGGGCAGGTTCCTCGGCTGCGGCTCGATGACCGGCTTTGTAAGCACAAGTGTACGGGCGACACTCGCTATGTAAACGACTTGAGGATTTTGAGCGTCGGAAAATATTTTTTTTTGAGATTGTACTATTTTTTTTTCTTCGATCTATCGAATCGAATTTAATCTACTAGAGTTATATAAAGTCAGATAGAATCGGTTTGATTGATGGGAGGTCCGTTTAATGATCACGTCAATTTTGATAGCGAACTACCGGTATCCGGTGGATAAATAGTGCGCACACTTAACATAATTTTTCTATTATCATAGTAAAAGTCAAGTTACAAGTTACTGTGTATACTGTAACGAATTCATTTGAAATAAATTCTATTGATTCACTCACTTTAATGTAAGAAGAAAGTTAACTCTTTAATAAACAATATACTATATTGTTGTATTTAACTGGCCTTTAATTAATAAAATATATCCTAAATAAATAATCATTTATGGAAAATCTAAGAGGTTCGAGATAAACGTACCTAAAAATTAAACAAAGTTAAAACTTAACAAATCGTACAACCACACTAAATAAACACATTTTAGATCCAGTAAGCATATCCAAAGGTTTGAGAGCTTAGCGCGTACAAGCAGAACGCACAGGCTATACATTTTTTGCCTTGCTTGCGGTGAGAATATCCCGCGAAGTCGCTTTCTCCGTAAAAAAGGCCAGTTACTTCAAATTTATTTATGAGATATTTTCCAGTTTATTTTTTAACAGAAGCTGGAATATTATTTATTCAAATTTTGCATTATTCTTATTTTTACATTCATTTTCAATTTGGTTAAATTACATCGATTCTCAAGTTCATCGTGAGTTTCATGAGATCAACGCCCTAAAAATTATTTAAATTTACGCATTTCATGATTATTTAAAAAGAAGTTAGAAGTTTTTTTTAAATCTCCATGAACATTATAATTAGTTTATATCGCGAAAGAGCACTATCAATTTGATGTCCAATATGAATAAATTTGTATAACATAAATAAGTGTTATAAGTTCTAAAGAACATGACATACATAGAAAATTTCACTTCGCAAGTTCAAAGGCCACTGACTAGACATCATCAATTATTCATTCATTTCCCAATGGTGTCTGACTTACTGATAATCCCTACACTGTCCTTACAAAAATTCATCAGCCCCGTCATTTAATTTCTTTTCCTGAACTTTAAAGACCAATCCTTGCATTATTTGCTTAGTATCATATGTTGCTAAAATTTTTAGTTATAGTTAGTAAAATTTGCATATACCTTCCGTATAAAATTACGGAACAGATCGTTTTTATACTTCCCTATAAAATTATGGAACAGATCAGCAAAAATTGTATTTCCTATATGAAAAGCCCCTGATTGAAGAAACGATGGATTGGTCCAGTAAAATTTCCTTGAGCGTCAATCATAGACAATAATCCATAGACGTCTCCGTAAATATTAATCAAAAAACCATGAATTTATGTACAACGCCGTGCTCATTATTTTCGCAAGAAAATTCTCTCCGCGTAAGTCACTTAAATTTTCTCCTCGAATTCGCGCGGTTCCGCTGGAAAAGCCATGCATGGAAATTTCCCAATCAGCGTGAAACCTCCCCGTCCCATCAGTCCCCCGCTCGCCTGCGTAATTCCGCGCGAGGAGCGAGTCTCGTTTTACGCTTATTACACGAGCGGCGGTCGCGGCTCGCAACTGGGTTAATCGTCCGGGCCGACGGTCGCGCGGTCCGCGAGGCAACAAAATGCCCGGCTAATTACGTAAATCCGCCGGGCGGCCAGTTTCCGCGCGCGAGGAAAGTGATCGGGCCGATGCCGACGGACACGTCGACGCGCTTCCCCAAAGCCCACTTATACTTCCTCATTCCCTCATGCCGGGCCGAGGCGCGCATTCAGGAACGCGGGATACTAACTTTCACCGGCGCGACGCGAGGTACATTTTCTCCAGGCCGGCGAGCGCCACCGGGTCAAGTTCAAAATCGAGCGGGCACGCACGAGCGGATACCGGATTTCTTCCGCCTTCCAGCGGCGATATGTAGGTGGGCGATATTGCACTGCCTGATTGATTATAGTGCGTTTTGCTTTGGTATTCTTGCGGCGAATAGATTATGGATTAAATTGATGTTATACGGTTACCGTTTGGAGAATGCGGGTAGAAGATTCTATGAGCGTTGGTTAAAATGTGAGATATAAGATAATTTTTTGGTAAGTGTTATTTACACTGACGTAATTTAAAATGACTGCTTCGTTTATTAGCACAAACGTGTATTTATGACAAGATGTGTAATATGACACGTAAGAAGGTTACAATAAATAAATAATAATTACATGTGTAATTAGTGTAATACTACGTCTTATATAATGCTTATCATTATAATTTTTAGTTAAAAAAAAAAAAAAATGTATGTATTCATATTTAAAATTCAATTGGACAATGAATTTTATTCCACTTTCACAAGGATTCATTTATGTTTGTTTTATCTTTCTTATCCTACTTGAACGTCAAAAGAAGTTAAATATTAAGTAAACAAGAAATAAATATCTTAATAGGAATGTAAAGTGATAGTACTCTCTATTGTAAAGATAACTCACGATTATAGGCTTTTATAAGAAACAAAAAGAGGTTCAAAGTAAAATTTGGGGTCAATAAGAGAAACTTTATCGAAAGTAAATAAATTTTACTGCTATAAAGGCAAGACCGCATTTTATTGTTTATTATTAATCGCCCGGAAAATACGTCGAAAAGCTATAAAATTTTACAAATCCTTCTTCACTGGAATGAAGTTACTTCTTCCATCAATAAAATGAAGAAAACGTAATGAAAAACCGTACATCTACGTATCCTAAGTACCATCAATCAGCTGCAGTAATAGGCGTAGGCCTCCGAATACATAAATTTACGCATTACCATAGACACTTTAATCTCCAATTCGCAAAGAGAAACTGAAAGTCCCAGGCAGCTCTTTTCCTTGCAGAAAATAATCGCAGTGAGGTGTGGTGTACACACTGCTATGCCCCTTACATAATAACGACGATGAGCGGCGTCATTACATCGCAGCTCCTTCAGTAATTTTTTTTTTTCTAGCACACCGGGATCTCCTCCTACGAAGGAAAACCTCATTGAGCGGTCAAGAAAGCGAATCGCGAGGAGGATCTCTTTAAATTCTTCCGGGAGACTGGGCCAGTGCTGCTGTTATTATACTCGCAACAGGGCGTCGGGACGTACACTTAAAGAAATAGCGCCTAGTAAATTTTGCCATGTGCAAAATTTGGTAATCTCGTTATCGGCTAACAATGCTAACAATGGTTAGAGAATAAAATATTATTTTACTTCCTATGCGGAAGTTTATAAAGTAGATTTTATGGATGATTAGGGTAAAACATATTTAAATTAAATTTTATGGTACCTACTGTATTAAATTTTACTATAAAAATTTATAATACAATTTTCTAGTAATTATACCAATTTATTTAACTAACAGAAATAGTAACTTTAACAAACAAAATTTTTATAAATTTCACCAGACAATTTGATAAAAATTGACCGTCAATCTGAGAATATATTACTAAACTTTCTTGTCAAATTTCATGTTATTTTTTTGGCAGAAATCAAATCGCGAAATGCCTATCAATGACGAATACTCTTTAAGCGGAAATGTATATCGAGGCCACAGAATTTTTGTTTTAACGACGGGAGTGCGAGACAGATGACGATTTTGACCCGGTCAGCTTCTTCGACGTCATGATTTACAGTACATGCCACAAAGGACATAAAATTTTCAAGCTGCTGCTGTGCTTTACGCATTGTCCGTGTACCGCGGAGGCTGCTGACATATTTTTCGAGAATTTTTTTCGATTATTTCATCCGAGGATGATGTAGCAAATCAATTCATTCTTTAATTGAATCATACGAATTGCCTATTAGGCCACCAAGAGATTTTTAAATGAAAAATTAGGCACATTAAAAACGTTAAAAATTAAGTACAATTAGAAGGTATTTAGCATCGCATGGCCACTCAATTGTAGGAGCCTCTTCCGGTTCTTGAGTTATGTATTCAGGTCTCCGTAAACTCGTACAAATGAATCTTTTATGATTGACTTCTTAGCATTACATAAAAAATTTCGTAGCACGTGTAAGCCATTGTTTACAAAACGGATATAATTAACTTATATAAAAATGAGGTATTTTTAGCTTAGAATTTCCTTTAAAGAAGAGGTCAGACATTTTTGTCAGCGTGAAATAGACAAATCGATAATTTTGAGCATATCATTTTTCATGTACTTCTAAGTTAATTAGCGTCCAAAGAACGACATTATTAAGTAATTACTTCCAGAAAGTATGCTATTTAATTAAAAAAAAAGTGAACATTGCACTTTCCGCTCAAAGTTTTAAAAATTCTATAAACTCGTCAAAAGTACTAAATATATTCACGCTTTAAGATTAGCATAAGCGCCTAGAGCCGAAGACTTAAATATACGGTGGAAATTTGCGCAAAGTCGAACAGAAATTTGCAGGTGAAATGGCAGTGCAAAACGGCGCGTAAAAACAAATGAGTGTGGAAGCGAATTAGTCGCCGGATAATTTGAGGTGGCCGGCCCGTTAGGTGTGCTGCAAATTCGTTCCGGGCCGCGCATGGGAAACAACAGCAGTAACGAACTCGAACCGTCTCGTCATGCGCCTCGAGCTCAATCACCGCACGGCGTTAACAGAATTCAGGATCAATGCCTGGAGAAGGTAAGGGCAACTTTTCCTCGTACCGATCTCGATTCCACCCGTCGGTAAGTCAGACAGTGTAGGCACTGACGATGGCTCGGCAGAGTTGGTGAACACTACTGCGAGGTAAGAGGTAACCTTGGCCTTGACGGGTACCAGGTAACCAGCCTTGACTTGAGCAGGTTCAAGGTTTGCTGAGTAGATGGCAGACTAAAATTTGTTGTGTTCTTAAAATTCGAAATTACTGCTTGATCAAACTTAGAGTATAAAAATAGCAATAGTGTTTTTGACCTTATTAAGGTCCCTTGACTTTCTATATTTATTAGAAATTTTTTTTTATTAAGGGTGATAAAGTAATTAGACAAAATATTTTGTAGTTTTATTTTATTACAAATAAAAGTATAAAATTTTCACAAATTAATGAATACCTTAAAGCGAGAATACAGCAAATTCCGCAGCAGTAAAATAATCTTAGCAGTATTAATAAATTAAAGCAAAGCTAAATGCTATATACATCCGGAACTCATTTATCCTATCTTATAAATAATTTACTGGCCCAATTAATTAAAATAAATTAAAAGTCTTAAGCAATCCCATAAAAAAATTAATGTTATATCTAAACAAACCCTTTTATAAATATTACTTAATGTCTGACATTATTATAGGTTGAATAGTATTCTGAATTGTCGGGTCTTGATAATTCATAATTCTTCCAGCTTTGGGCATAAATTGGTCTCAAGTAACTTGAACTTTGTGCATTAGTTTTCCTTTTATCCAAGTCTTGACTAGCTTTGATTTGATTTACTATTGGTGTTTCGGTGGTGTAATTCCAAGTAGCCTCGCGATTCCATCGATTATCTGATATTGATTTAACTTCCAGAGGCTCATCCGCTACTACGTAAATAAATTTCTCCATTTAATTTCAGTAAAATAAATTAAAAAAAAAACACAGTTTTTATATTCAGGATTAATTATTCAACAAATTTTGTTCTAAATAATGTCTTGCCATGTTCGTCTGCATCTACTTACACTGCGAAAAGTAGATTTATAAAAATGACTACCTTTCTTAATTAAGACCAATTAAATTGATATCAATTTTTATATTTTTTATTGTACTACTACGAAATATTATAAAACGTTTAGTAAAAATGCCTAGGAGTAGTAATTTAGTCAAAATTGTCCCTAGAACGAGTAGGTCGCTTTATTACTAGAAAAATAGTAATTTTTCTTAACCTTTTTTCTCAGTGTAATATGCACTTATTTATTATTTTACTCAATTCTGTTGATTGTTGAGTAGATATAATTTATTAAAAATGCTGTTATTAAATAAAAATAATACTTACTATCTTGAGCGATCATAACTGCTGGTTCTTGTTCAAGTTCGTGGTAAGTGTACTCCTTGACGAATGGCATGGGTCGTCGATCGAAGCTGCGACCCCATCCACCTCCTCCGCCGCCGCCTCCCGAATAGTCGTATCCACCTCCACCACCACCTCCGGTCGGTGGGGGAGCCCCGTAGCTGTCAGACGGTGCCGAGTATCCACCTCCACCACCACCGCCGCCTCCACCACCGCCGCCTTTAGTCAGCAGGACTATTTCTTTGTAATTACCTATGGTTTCGAATTAAGAAGCGATAGAAAAAATGATGAATAGAATTATTTTTTATATAGTTGGTATGGTAAATTACCTCCACCTCCACCGCCGCCGCCTCCGAAACCACCCATGAATCCTCCCTTCATGCTCATCAATTTTTGGAGGATCATCATTTTGGAAATCATAAGTGACATTCCTCCCATAAACATTCCCTTCATCGCAGCCATACCAATCATACCTAACGTAAAATAATTAAATATTGGTAATAAGAAAATTGTGTATCCACCTGTTCTGAACTTGTTACTTGGAAACACGTCCTAAAGACTTACCCATCATCTTCATTTTCAATCCCACCATCATCATCATCATCATTTTCTTACAGCCACCTCCTCCTTTGCCTCCTTTGCCACCCCCCTTGCCACCGCCTTTCCCACCTCCTCCACCTTTCCCTCCTCTCCCTGTGAAATAAATAAAATTATACTAAAAAAAAAGTCTTTAAAGTAGTTTAACAATAACAAAAAATCTGTAAAATGTGTACTGAACCTTCTACAACATCTGCATCATCCATCATTACGTCGATCTGGTTCTTCTTTCCCTTCCACCTCGGTAGGGTGATCCTCAATGCGAAGCTATCAAAAAAGTCGTCTATGCTCTTATCGATACTCTCTCCAGGTCCAGAGATCATCCTCCTCTCGTCCACCCTCTCCATAGGCAGATCCTTCACCTTCACGAGTTTGACGCTCTGCCCAAAAAGGGTGATCTCCTTCAAATGGCCCACGACATCCAGGAATCTGGCCAGCCTCTTTTGCACGCAGGTGAGGGAGAATTCGATGACGCAGTGGCCGACCTCCTTGAACGGGAACCTGGGGAAGCCATCGTCCTCGCTGTCGCTGCTTCTGGAGGATGTCGACACATTGGTCGACGGTACTATCCTGACGTTGATCTTGACGCCGTTCCGTCGATAGTCGAATATGGGCCTCTCGACCTCCTCGTGCTCTTCCGCCTCGCGGATGGCATTTCCGGTCGCCTGGGCGACGAAAATGGCCAGGAGCAGGCCCACCCACCAGGCTGACCTTGACATGGGGTGTCACGGCGAGCGTAGGACTTTTCCGTGGGTAAAGCACTTCACTGGTCTTCGGTGCACACTACTGCTGTGCGGCTGCTGCGAACGACGACGACGAGGACGAACTGGCTGAGGTGAAGATGCGCCCAGGCGCTTTTATACAAATGGATTCGTGTCGTTTTGTGGATTTTTGCGGCGACCTTGTCACGACTGAGCCTATCCGGCGGAGGAGGAGTGAAAAAATGGGTAACGTAATAATCGTGCTACTGTAAAGACGTACCGGATTTGTCGTTCGAACGCCGGGCTTTATTATGTCTTTAGGACAATAGTCGGAACTGCTTAGTAGCTCGAATCCCACTTTTCCATACCGGTTAGATCCTTAAATATTGATGGTCGTAGTATATTCGTTTTTTTTTTTTGTAAATTTAGCATTCTTATTCTAAATATTTATTTTTTGTTTTTGTTATACTTATTTGTTTATATAATTTCAGGGTATAATTCATACCCTGCATTAAAAAAAAATAGGTTACTTCGAAAATATCATTAATAACGTAATAAATGCTTTTTTTTGTAAATTTAAAAAAATATATACAAATATTCTGTTGAAAGTCATAGTTTATTTACAACAACAACAGTAATAATTTAACAAAGTTACACAGAAAAACTAACAATTAGCATTGTCCTAGTAGTAAAATCAAATCCGTAAATTTGACTTTACCTGTAGAACAAGTTTATAATTTCACTTGATTAAACGAACAGCAGTAAAGGAAGTAATGCGGGATAGATGTAGACACATTAATACGATTTTATTAAAATCTTTAAATTCTTTTTTTTTTACAACATACATATAAATACATACAAAACAAATAAATAGTCATCGAAGAATTATGTTACATCGCGGTAGACCGCGTACCGTGGATCTCATTCGAGCATCGCGCAGCAGCCAATATCCGCTGCACGCGTAATTGGCAATAAATACCTTTGCGCGACTCAAGCGCTGCGCCAGTGCGCTCATAACGGTCATCGGCGCCTTTTACAGTACTCCCAACAACGACGAACTGCGAGCAGAGCGGAGGCTGGTGAGAGGCGGGAGCGGAGGAGGCGAGGGAGTGATTGAGATTGGCGATTGTCGCGGAGAAATGAGGGACCACCGCGAGGATGAAAGACTCACACGACCACACTGACGAGAGAATAGTAAGAAGAGTAAGAAAAGTAAAAGAAAAAAGAGAAAGGCAGTAGACGAATTTCAACTCGAGCAGACTTCATGTTGCACTGTTTTGATTGCAAATGTCTATAAGGAGAGAAATTTCTTGCGGCATGCATTTTGCTGAGCCATTATTTACAGAGTCATGTAATAATCACTCGATTAAATTTTACTGAATTTTAGTTGAAATATTCTCTCCGCGATGTTGACAAAATTTACCAAAGTTTTTCTTGACATCACCTGAGAAAGTTGGTTACTGGACAGTCCAGCTTTCAATTTTGGGATAGTTAAAAGCCCTGCAGCAAAAAAAAATTTAAAAGAAACTGGAATGGACAATGGAAGACCGCAGAATAGCCGCTCGAGTCGGGATTCCGAAAAAATGAGAGTGACTTGAGAAGGAAGAGCAAAGACTGGCGACGAAAAGAGAAAATGAGGGGGAAAATGGCAAGAGTGGAGAACAGCCGTAGGATACGCCTCAGAGAGCCTGGATCGTTCGTCTGTCGTGTACGTTGCCGTACTTCTTGAGAGCGTCGTGGACGAGTTCGGATGTCAGGTCCAGGGAGCGGCCGTAACCGCCGTAGCCGCCATGGCCGCCGGCGTGATGCTCCTCTGAGCTGTGAGTGTGGGAACTCGAGTAGACTGGTTTACTGACGATCTCGTAGGTGGTCTTCTTCTCACCACCGCTGGCCAGTGACTTCAGGCCCACGATGGCCGACAGCATCAGGGCCATCAGACCAGTCATCAGGGCCTTGCCGGCCAGCATGGCCAGTGCACCGAATCCCAGGGCGCCTAGTGTACCCTTCATCATCATCAGACCGGCCATCAGTCCGCCCATTCCACCCTTGTCCTTCTTACGAGCTGAAGCGAATGAAAATTAAAATTTTTTTTTAATTTGGATTGGGTGTAAATAAAGCGAAGGTTAACCATTCCACCTTTCATTGCTGTTTGCAATGTGGTAGTGAATTGTTATTTGGGACAAGTTTGCTTGGATCATTATTCTTACTTTTATTATTCTTAAATGATAATAAAGAAAGTTTTTATTAGCACATTATGAGCAAAGATGCGAATTTTAGTAATGACAATGAGGCCATTAATTAGGCCTTAACTGGTGCGTTAAGCAGTCAATCATAATGGAGGCTTTAAAAGGTTGAAAGCTCACTAAAGCGTTACAGATCATTAAAACTTTTTTTCTCTTGTTCAAACACTTTTATATTGTCAATTAACCGTAGAAAGTATTTGTATTAATTTTTTTTGCTGCATTAGAATGCAAGTTATTTAAAAAAAAAAAAATTATTTGTTCTAAATTTTTTTTCATGAGACAATTAAATGCTTGCCGTAATTGAGAAAGTAGAATGTCATCGGAAGCAAAGGAAAAACGACAGGAACGCGTAGAAATTATTTTATAGCATTTTTTTGGACCGTTTGTTCCTGCTGCTTCGTGGCTATTGTGTGCTTTTTGTTTTACTGACTTTAAAACTTTTAACGGCGATCATGACTTTCTCAATAAAATAACGGCGTGAAATTTAAAAAAAAAAACGCATTCTTTTCCATCTTAAAGTCGAGCGCTCCAGATTCATAGTAAACTACTTTCAACGTATAATTTTCTACCCATTGTTAAATTTATTTGGGGTTTACTGTTTGGTTCAAATATTCTTTTTCTGAATCACGTTAACTTTGGAAAAAAGGTAATAATAACTAGCTAATAATGTTTTACAGAATTAAAATTTTTTAAAGAAATTATGCATTTCAATTACTACTGGATGAATTGCACACTTAACATCGATCCGTATTAAAAATGAAATAAAAGTATTTATTTAAATTATGACTAACTAAATAAAAATATCTTTAAAAAATTAAAAACCACGTTAAATAATATGTCAATTTTGTGTTTTCTCGTTTAATCTATAAACTGTTATCTAAAGTGCAGTTATGACCGTTCAATGAATATAAATAAATAGTTAAATAATGAAATAAAAAAAAAAAAAAAAATAATGAAAAGGTCACTAACCAGATTCTCCGATATTTTTGTGATGCTCGCCGAGTCCCAATTGTTCCAGTGACGCCTCATTGAAGCTTCTGGTCGCCTCGAAGGTGCGCGGATCGAACAGCTTGATCGAGATGGCATGGCTGTTTAGGTACGTTCCAATTTTGTGCATCAAGTAGGCATCCATGCGTTTATCGACATCATTGGGAAAATCTCGCGCGAGATTCGCTACAACATCCGACGACGAGACTGCCGCCGAGTTGTTCTGCTTTATGACCGATACTCCCGGTAGGATTCCTGCAGGCATAATACATTAATTACATTAAAATAATAAATTTAATTACGAATTCAAATTCAAATTACAAGTACTTTGAGAAGTCTACATTCGTAAATATTTAATTATCCAAATTATCTACAATTTTTTCAGTTGCTCAAAAATTAATTCGTGTACATAATACTTTAACGAGCTAGTATTTTAATTAAATAAATTTATTGTTAAGACAAAATTAATTTTTCATTAAAGTTAAATAAATAATAATATGTCTTGCTTCTTGCATTGTACTGTATTATCTACCATTTATTTTTCTAAATCTTAGTACCGATATTTATATCTTAAAATTTTTTTAATAATAATTGAACGCACTAAAAACTCGTAATATACATACAAAATTATTATTATTAAAATTAGCTTACTTAACTAAACTGTATTCTAAGCTGCCATGCATTACTTCTTAATATGTAAAGAACTTACAGTTCATAAAAATAATAATAAACAAAATAAAATAAATAAATAAATAAAAAATTACATAAATGCTCGTACAATCTATAAATAAATAAAAAATACATACCGAGATCGTCCTGTTCCGACAGCCGATCAACAAAAGAGACCACATCGAGCTTGAGGCACGTGGAACTGTAGGACTTGCTGCAGTCCTTCTTCCAGTTCTCCACCGGCGAGTACGCAGTCGATCCCGCGGCATTGGGCTCGATCGCCTGGGCACTGGTCCTCTGGTTGATCTCCGCCCGGGCGCAACTCAGCAGCAGACAGGTGTGCACGAGCAGAGTCTTCGTCACGAGTCCCCGCAGCATCTTGACGGGCGATCGTCGAAAAAAAAGGGGGAGCGTCACGGCTGGGGATGAGGGACGTGAGGAACGGCCGGACCGCGGCAGGGACGATAAGACACTGAATCGCACTATCGAGGCGTTGCAGTATATATACGAGGGGGGTCCGAGCTACTATGAGGCTCGGTAGTCCTTTTTCCTTTTTGCCTCCCTGTCGCGCGCGTGTACACGCTCTCCTCGCGCTTCTTGCTTCCGCGGCCGGCTGCAATCGGCCTGGGAGGAGATCTCCTGGGAGAAGGGAGAGGCCCCCCCGTCGGACGGAGCGGCAGCTCGCCGCGTCAAATAGAGCGGAGAATTCGAATCTCAGTCAAATTTACAAAAACTCGGGCGAGCCCCGAGCTGGCGCTCTCGCGCCTGCCGCGATTGTCTGAGCTGGTCTCCTTTATGCCTCGCGGAAAAGAAATGACTTTCTTCTTGCGGGGCTTGACTTAACCTACGGCGAGGGGAGCGTGCCTCCTTTTTTTCCCTGGATTTTTTCACTCTTTTCTGCGTTTACGAGCGTTTCACTGGGGGCCCGCCCGCTTGATCCCGCGGGCCGCGCATAACTCCGATGAATGGGATAAGCTGCCGACTGATGAGTTACCGGTAGGTGGAGCGCTCCTTTTTTCCGCCGGCGCTTTGCGGAAAATACTTGGCATTTTTCAGAAATTGGCCTCGACGTGAAAGGAAAGTACTTTTAAGAGCTTTTCTGCTTGGCTGCGATATTTTGAACGAAAAGCAATTATTGATTGTTTAAAAAAGTGTATTATGCTTATGCAAGTGTGTGAGTTTTGTACATTTAGAAAAAAGTATTTTTAAAATCGCTATCTACGTGGGAACGTGACCACAGACTAGAAGCTCAGATAAAAATTACCATACTCTAGCGTAAATTTGATGTATGTATAGGATTATTTCCAATACTGATTAGTAAAATTTCCTATATGTGGAGAAAGGTATTAATTTGTATCTGCTCCTATAAGTAGATTTTCCTATACTTTTTTCTCAGTGTAAAAAAAAAAATTAAAAACAATAATAAACAACGAGCAAATCTCGCTTAATTTGTTTATCGGATAGATTATGTTCCACGTGTAACTGTTATGAACGAATCTTACCTCACGTGCAGTATGTTCTTATCACACTGCAATACTAGTGTATTTTGTATTTATTTTAATGAATGCGTAATTCCTGTTTTAGATAACGAGACTTACGCACATATCTTCTTTTTATTATTTTACTCAATGAATCTATTCAAGCAATTTAAATAAATGTTACAAATTTATTATGATCGACCTTCTTTCCATTATTTTAATTGATAGAGCTATAACATTTTTCAGACATTTTAAATAAATATTGAAAATTTATTATGAACAAGTATAGATTATTTAAAAAAAAATTTTGTTTTTTTAGAAACTACTCGATAAGAAAAAACAGTTTTAATTAAAGTACGATTGCAGTTGCCTGCTCAGATGCAATCCATTAAATGAACGAAAGTTTCCTATAAAAAATAAATAAGATTTTAACGGATTGCTCTAGATGTTATTAATCTTATATGAAAGGAGTGTACTTTTTAGCTATGTGCGTTCGAGATATAGGTTAAGCAAAAATATCAAAGAAATGTCCACTTTCTACGACAGCGATTTATGGCGTTATTACAGGCTAATATTAAAATATACTATTCTGATTTAATAACAAATAATTGTACTAATGTATTACACATTAAATAAATGAATTTATTCAAGGATTTCTATCCTTTCCTCCAACGTCTAAAAATCTTTTCAGTGAAATTGTACATTTAAAGTAAGTACAGGAGAAAATCAATAACACTGGGTCTTATTAGTAGCAGCTAACAAGAAGAAGAGTTGTTTTTGTTGGATAAAATATGCTCATATAGATAAAAGTGACTTAAAAGCTATAATTTATACATTACGACTGAATTTTTTTATTTCTAATCATTAACTGCGTGATATAAAATTGATTAGAAGCAACTTCTGTATACAGATTTTGTTCAATCCTATTTTCAGCATCTACCTACTAATTCGCGAAACATTCAATCCCACTATAATTATCTTGCAATTTTCCTCTCGAAATTTTCTCACTACTCCAAACACCATTCGTTGTTTGCATCTCGTTACAAATTCAGTCGGGAATGCACACACAAGAGAATTTTTTTCTCGGAACAATGTTGAATTTAAGCCAATTACAATACTCCACATCCCGGCTTGAAAATGACGTTGCATTATCGTAGCTCACGAAGTAGCCATTTAATATTTTTACAGCAAACGCGGCAAAAAGATCGGCCTAATTTTGTGCGCCAAGTCGTTTTCACATGGCTCATTGATTCCGCGACAACATCGTCTATCTGACTTTCGCTCTCGATCCAGCGCTCCGCCGCTGGATACAAAAAAAAGGGAGAGACAGTCCTCCGGATGCCTGGACAATCGGGGATTTTTTTTCCGTGGAAAGTCGCATAGGTAAAAATTCGTCTATCCTCGCCGGGAGAATCGCGCGGGTGCAAAAAGGCGAGGACCTACTTTTAATCAGGCTGCTGCCACGGTTTTAGCGGATGCAGTGTGCCGTCGATTTTCGCGCTGCACGCTTGAACGCGCCCCTGTACACACAGGCGGGCGCTCATTGTCTCTCGAGCGTGGTCCGTCTCTCTTCGCATTGAAATGGCGTGAAAGTGCGCCCGGCGCTTTATACGCGATTGCACGTCGTCGGCCCGAGCGATGGGATTCGCAAATTGAATGTGATGCACGACTTGCCGGGCTGACTGTCATCTGGCTGCGGTGGCATAGCAATTTATGCATTTTTCTTCTTTTTTTTTGGAATATGAAAGTTCCATTTGTAAGGTTACTTTATAATACTTTGTGTCGCGAATGGGACGGCCAAGTAGATCCAGATTTCTAAGTCTTTTTCTTTATCTTTTCTCAACTTTGAGTTTGTCGAATTAGTACAGTTAGAAGTTGAATGAAATATGAGTTGCAACGGTACTGCACTTCACTGCAAAGCGAAGTTTAATATTCTAGTCTGCCGCGCATTACAGTTTCTTCTTTCTTTTAACAATACTATAATAATTAATAAAAGACTATTTAAAGAATAAATCCTTTCATTGAAGCGACTACAAAAATAGTTATTATAGATTTTGTAAATATCGAGGGTGGTCCTGCTAACGAAAATCGGCCGTTCCAACCCCTTTGCACGGTTTTCCAGCGATCATTTTTTGTCAGATAGTCGTATTTTTTATGAGTAATCGAATACAATTAACTAGAACAGGGAGCCTCGATTGCAAAAATTATTATTAAAGATTTTGTAAATATCGAGGGTGGTCCTGCTAACGAAAATCGGCTGTTTCAACCCCTTTGCACGGTTTCCCAGCGATCATTTTTTATCAGAAAGTTGTCTTTTTTTATGAGTAATCGAATAAAATTGATTAGAATAGGGAGCCTCGATTGCAAAAATTATTATTGGTGATGGCACCTTTCCCAACTCGGGCTCCGAGATGGCACTTTTCGAACTGGAGCCCGAGATGGCACCTTTTCTAACTGGATCCCGAGGTGGCACCTTCTTGCTCCAGACCGACGATATGGTATCAATTTATTGATTAGATATTACTTTAATATCGCATCGTATTTTTTTATCTAAATTATCAAACCTCGCCTAGATAAAATAGCTTTCATCGATCGTACTAACATCGTTGTTTATAGACCGGGTACAAGTTCAGCTCATATCAACAGGCAACCATTTACGCGACTGTGTATACCCGGTTGCCTGCTGTAAAGGGTTAAACGTCGGCTGCTTTCAGACGAAATATTTACCATTGTTCTTTCGTGATATTTCCTTTCTCTTAAAAATTTGAGTTACTATTGAGCTATTTGAAAGTCGATCTGATGAATAATACTTAGCACTTAGTACATGGTCTATAAAAGTACCCTGATTTGGTAATTGTTCCAATTTTAATTTACATCATGCATAAGAACTTGAAAACATATGTAATTGCATTATAAACAAACTCTTGATACTGTAGATAACCAGGACAGTGTATTTGCAAATAAAACTGTTGATAAATTAATTGTAAAATGTTTATTATCAAAAGCATTATTCTTTTATCTTATTCTTATTTTTGACCTCAAGCTGATCGTTTAAAATTAATAAGACAATGAAAAATTTAAAAGCTTTTCTGAGAGAATTAAGAGATACATTAAAGTTCCTTCCGCTTTCATCTTTAAGTCTCACAGTGTGTGGTCTTTTAAGAGTCTGTTATTCCACAGGTCGACTCATAGAGCGCTGAAAGATAGGAGAAGTGCAATTTCTACCTTACGGGGTCATTCGAATCTTCTGATTTTTAATAACGCCTACATTGAAGTATGCGAATTATTTTTAATTACTCATAGTCCGAAAGCATAGGGGCAGGTTGGCATACGGTGCAAGATGGCTAAATACTGTATATCTCGCGTTTTGAATAACAGAAAGCAATAACATGCATATCAGTGCATTTGACTGGAGTGAGGAATGTTTTTTATTTGCAGTCGGAAGGCTTTGTACAATGTGGGAATGAAATAAGTTGTGAAATTTTCTTATGTTTGCCAACCTAGGTCTCCCCTACTTCAACCGCAAAAAAATCCAGGTGCATTATTAAATTTCCACAGCAAAAAAATGAAGAAAAAAAAAAGACAAACAACAACCATCATCTTAATGCAAACTTCATGCAAAAAGGAAGAAATATGGCCGCTTCGTTTGACTTTACAAAACTTGCACGCAGAGTCTCTCGTGCGGACTCGGCGTAAACAGCCTCTTTCCCCGGCAGCGTTCGAGTGGCGATCGGCCGAGTGTCAGCCTTCACCTTGGTATGCTCCGCGTAATATAGCCGCTTGTCCTCCCACCTCGACTCGACTGCATCCTGCATTCACAACCGATACCGTTACGGCCCCCCACCGCGCGGCCGCTTTGGGGTCATACCGTTCACCCGAGAGCCAATGACCCACTAACCTTCTTGCCGCGTGGTGAAGGGGAAGGAGGGACCGACCAGGGCCAAAGCCAATGGCGAGGCTCGTCCCCCCACTAGACCCCTCTGACCCAGTTACCCAATTCCGGCCGAGCCCCCAGCCCAGCGTGGACGCGGATGGTTTCTTCCCTCCTTTTTTTCGCATTCCACCTGTTGTTGCGATCCGGTTCCTTTCCCTGCCAGCGGTAAGGCTGCACGAGCGTCGGCTTTTTAAGCGCGCGTTTTCTTCTTTTGCCTGCGCTTTTTCACCTTTCGGTGGAAAGTGTTGAGGGACATCTTTCAAAATTACACTTTTGTTTATGACAATACCTTCGTTTGTTTGTCCTTTCTCTAATTCTGTTCTGAACTGCGTTATTTCTATTCATTGTTCATGGTTAGGCCCTAAATTTGTAATCAGCAACCTTAGAAACACATGTGCATGCACTAATATCGTATAATTATTTACTAAAATTTCAGGTAAGCCATTTAAAAACAAAGGGTAGAAAATGTAAGTCACATTAGTTGTTATTTCAAAATTTATTACGTACGAAACAAAAAATTGCAATACCGGTAATAAAAAAAAAAACTTTTAAACCTAATTATTAAATTGATATAAGATGAGCTAATAATTCTGCAAGTTTTTCTTTAGTGAACTCAAAATGAAATCATATTTTCATTTTTTCTTAATATCTTCACTTTTCCAGAGTATTTCGTTGCTTTTACACATGGAAAATCGTACTGCATTCAATTTGACAATGATAAAATGGTCAATAAAAGCAATATTTTGCAACAAGCTAATTAAAATGACGAAACGTTTTACAGGCGACAAATGCACCAGTATTTTTCACTTGGCCAAATCATTCAAAGTACCTTTAATACCCGAAGCGGCAATCATTCACACGCATCGGTTCAATATCGGTATTTTCGTTTGACCCTCTTCGCTGTAGGAGCCATTACTCACCTGCAACTGGGTCACCAGCATCTGCGTCTCTCTTTTTCTGCATCTCTCAGCGCTCATGAGTGCGCATCTTCCTACCATTAATTCGACGTCGAACGCATAGACTCGCGTAATCGGCCGCACGCAGGATAGCTATATGGATTATGCAGACGATTCACGCTCTGCGAAAATGTGTAACGCGTTTTGTTATGTGTGCTTTTGCGCGCCAGACAATCACGGATCCGAAACTCGCGAAATACCGTTCGGTATGTATAAACAGTTCGGGGATAACGCGTTACTTCCGAGTTCTTTACCTTAAGCTAATCTTCTTCGCTGCATTTGGAATCAACATTATCTGGTGTTACATCGATAGAATTAATGCACTTGTTTTATAAAAAAAATCGTTTTTATTAACAGTAGGCAATAAATATAATAAATAAGAATACAGTGAGCAATGAGATGAGAATTTTTTTACGAAATTGCTGAAAACAGTTAGAACTCAAATTGTTTAAGCAAAATTATGTGAGAATCTAAACTGCATTAAATTACATCGCGTCTGGAGTAATTTAAATCCAATCCACTTCCGCTTAAACGGGTTTGAACTCAAACCGTTTTGTCAACAGTATGACCATTCATTTTTATCGATCTCTCCCATAGAAGCAATCCTCACAGGACTATCTTTAATCTGTCCTAACAGATAGACCGTCTTTAAGGGATTTCTTGGTAGGGACTGAACTGAGGGTCGAAGCCGATTTCGGGAGTCCAAGCTCGGTAAGGTTGATTGATGGGGATTTCTTCCTGCGATCGGTGCCAGTGGTCATGGTGAATCTCGTAGGGTTTGGCGTAACTGACACGTGCTGGGTAAGACGCGGTTGGCGGTGTCAATAAAGCCTTGAGGGCCACAGCACCTGATAGCAGGAGTGCCAATACACCGGCACCTAGACCCTTAATACCGATCAGGCCTATTAAGGTGATGACAATTGGCAAGACGATGGCTGCTTTCAATTTGAGTGCCAACAGGATTGGCAGTACTATGCGTTTCAGCTTGGTTCTTGCTGTAACAGTAATGCATGTTTTCATTAGCCTAGGATATTTAATTATTAAAGTATATTTTATTTTTAAAGAAATTTAAAATTTATGAATCAAAGTGAAATCCATTAAGAATGAAAGTATTGTAACGCAATGCAAAAGTGACTGGGTGCATAAGCGAATCATATTTGTTGATATATTGTTGAAAATTAAAACTATATTGTTCATTGGAGTCAGTAGCAAAAACGCGTTGTCGTCAAAAAAGAGAAGAAACGTCATGAATTGTCCTCGAGCCTACTTTTCTTCGAAAAGGTACTGCGCACTTTCTTTCAAGGTCCCTACTCTTTCACCACCTCCTACTTTCGATAATTCGTCCCAGATTCCCGAAATATTCTCTCCCACGTACATCCTTACAACCTTCTCTTGTACGGTCCTCGGCTTTAGGGTCAGAAAGTAGTACAGCTCACTGCTCAGCCTATCACAGATCATAGAAATAAATGGTCACTTTGGAAAGCAATATTTTTCAATTGTTTATTGCAAAAACAATTCAATTACATTGAAAACAACTGGAAATACTGTGATAGGCACAAATACTTTGGAACAAAGAAATTGTCCTTACATTTATGTGCTTTGAAATGTTTATTTATTAACACTTTGACTGAAGAGAACATTTAAAGATTGTCACTAACTAATCTTAGAATTAACGGTTGAATTTGACTAAAAAATAACGAAGTAAAATTGTTTCAACGTGGACAATAATTTAAAAATATATTAGTAATAACTGGTAGAGACAATTTTTCGTAAATTAATTTTTATATAATTTTTAAATTATTTAACACTTCTTTATCAAATCGCCCTTATCAAAACATCATGTTATATCAGATTTTAATTGATTTTATCGCGAAGTATAATTGATATTTCTGAGAAAAATAGTCAATAAGAAAAATTAATTGCTATCTGTTTTGAAGTATCATTGTGTTCTTTATATTATTTATTTAACAAACATTTTAAGAATGCTTAGTAGTTTATAAAAATATTATATTTGCAATGTATAATTGAAATCACTAAAAGAAATTGATACAAGTGTCCACAGAAAAACTTGAGGAATTTGGGAGAAAGTAGCTGATAAAAGTAGAGAGGACTCGACCCACTTTACAGCATCCAATCAGAAAGCAACAGGTAAAATTGTTTCAACCGGATTGGTTGTATGGATGAAGGAAGTTTGCTATAAGATGATGCTGCAGTAGAGATTCGTTTGCATTTTGCCACTAAGCGTGGCAATGATCAAAACTCAAGCGAGAAAACCATAGAGCATGCAATACTAAAAATACTAATTTTTCTATTTTCAACAAATACTAGTAAATTTCATTGGAAAATATAAGAAATTCAATCACATGATTTATCTTAGAAAAAAGATTTTGGTGATATTGTGCTAATACAAGCTGCGAAGAAAAATATTTTTTTTAATTGAAGACTTCTAAGGAATAAAGGTTACTTCTTATGAGTATTTTCAATGGGAGGAATACCCTTTCTCCTTAGAAGTCTTCATTAAACATAAAACCGAAATTATTTAATTATTTTAATAATTCCTTCATTGAAAATTCCTTTCGATTACATTACATTCTAAATGTGAAGTTTCAAATCACCTGAATAAATACATACTACTTGCTTTATTAAGTATGAAGTTATGCACCATATTGGATAATATTTGTTATTTGTAATCAAGAGGTTCATTCCCATTCATTTAATAAAACAAAGTAAAATAAAACATATACCAGGGATACATACACTGTCCAAATTACATTAACTACTACATCCGTTTTATTTTATTTTAACTACAGTAAACTGTGTATAGTACAGTTAACTGTGTTTTAACTACAGTAAACAATGATTTCTTATGTGATCCTAAAATTTATTTTATTACTTTATCTAAGAAACATTACTTACGTTCAGATGCACCGTGGGTCAGAGTTCCCAATGGAATATCCACATCTTTCTGTCCTAAAGCTCTGCCGAAGAAATCCGCCGATGAACCGTCACTAGGGAACCTAATTTGAATCTTTCGGCTTCTCAGAAATTCGTCAACTCTTCTCAGCAGTGGATCCATCTCGACTTGTGTATCCTCGCTCCTCTCCTCGACCGCTCCCGACTTTTCCAGGGTCACGAGGTTTCCGAAAAGGCCAATCGAATCCTTCTCATTCAAACTGTCCATTACAGTAGTCAATTTAGCCTCAAATCTGTTGACGTCACTTTCAACCCCATCGAACACGGGGTTGGCCAACGCTGACAATGCCAAGCAGCAGCACAGCAGCTGTCCAAAGACGATTTTTGCGCTCCCCATGATGGCCACTAGACTCTACGTGTAACGACACCGGCGATCGTTTGGTTGAACGAATTTCGGATGCCGTGACAGCTTGACGAGCTTGAACTTTCTGCGACTGCTTTTGCCTGCTGGCCATTTTTTCTTTTATATCCAAAGCCGAGAAAATGGTCTCAATGGGCGCAAGGGAGGGGCTGGGTAGGCAACGATGAACCATTTGGCAAGCACAGTCGGTCACAGACGCGTAGAGGCGGGCCGCGACGGGAATTTTAACGCCGCCACCGTATTCTTATGAGGCGCGAGGAGTGATCAGGTGCATTACAAATGTCGTCCGGCGTTTTTCCTTTTATCGAGGTTCACTTTCGAGCGTGTCCGCCTTTGAGAGCCTGTTCGGCTATTCAATCGCCGAGAATACCTTTTCTACGACTCTTTCTTTAAACTGTTCTCAATGGAAATTCTCGGGCACTTTTTTACCCCAAATGTATTATACGGCGAAATTTTTATAATCGGCTTGTGTATTCGTCAACATGTAATCAATTAATCGAGTGTTGATATGAGTTCAAAATTAAATAGGCGTAAGAAAAATAAACTATTGGACAAGTACTAGTTTATTTTCATAAGGGGAAATAAAAATGGTTAAGTAATTTGAAACATTTTATTAAGTATGAACTCATTATACACGAGTAAGAAGCACCCGAACTGTATTTAAGGGGGTTCATCCGATTTTGCACTTATTTGAGAAGTCTTTGAAAATTTGATCATAGCTAATTGATGTTATTATCTATG
>JAWWEN010000038.1:25761068-25796282 GCA_035582955.1 Sycophila texana
TTTGGAAAAGGCTTTCCTTTAAAATTATTTGAAACACGTGTCTTCGTAATATTTCAATAGTAGAGCCTCTGGGCTCTGAAGAAGGAGCGAAAAAAACGCCACTGGCAATCTCTCTACATCTCTGATTATACGTACACTTTTAGTAGTGAAGTAATACTTCCTCAAGTCAGCTACCCATCATGGCGGAACACGCATGGCGCCTCGCTGCGGCGATAAGGACGAAGTACGGCTTGATGGCTTCTAGAATTTGGCTGTAGGCACCAAGCGCTGCTTACGCCTGTGTGAGTTTCTTGTGTGTGAGGGAACCTCCACATATATATGTATAAGATTACGGCACCTATCTATAGTGGGTTCTGATTCATAGTTTATGCTCAGTTTCGATAATTACTTCGTTGAAAGAACATACGTTTTCAGCCTGCTCGAACAGAATTTTCGAGTTTTCATTAAATTTATATGAATGTAAGATTGTGAATAAACATGTGTATAGAAACGTGAGAAGTTTAAATTTCAAGAGACTAAAGAAGATAACATAGTAGACTTCACGCTGTCTGAAGCTGCGCCACGCCCAAACTTTACGAGCTTCAAAACTGTACAGCATATAACTTCCTATCAATATTTTTCAGGGTGACTGTTCTATAGAGACATGTAATGGAAACGATACTGTAATCAATTTAAGTAAGCTTTGCTCTAATCTAATTTATGTTTTATATTAAATTACAAAATATACTGAGCTCGTAAGTCATCAGTTTTTAAACAGCTGTTACAGACAGAATTAAGTTTAACACGAAAAAAACAATTTAAAAAAAAAGGAAAACGAAAGAAAATGCTATACAGAACGAATCGAGCGGACAGAGCAAGTTTCGGGTCTTGCATATAAGATAATGGATTAGAATTTCATAACACAATCCGCGTGATAAGTACCTCGCGAGAGACTTGGTAGAATTGACGCGTCAGTCCGCGACTGCTCGAGTCCGAGGAAGGATCCGGTTTGTTCGCTTACATATACAATATAAAAGTAAAATTGATATAATATTGCATCAATAGTGAATTGGCCGTGTAGTTTGAAAAATAGTGTTTCCTAAATATTAATAGGATAGATGTACATGAAAAAACGATTTATATCATGACATTGTTTTTCTGTTGCAGAATATATTACAAATTATGGCGGATGAAATGGCACAATCTCTAACAAAGGAACAAATTATAATTATGTTCGAGCAATTTTTACGTATCATTAAGTATGCAAGTGATGGCGATACTCCGTTTTCTCGTGCAACATCACCTGTTGCAAGTACCTCAACGGCAAATGCTGATACTTATGCCAATCCAAATGGTTCGATTGCTGTTCAAAGTGTATTTATTCTCCTAAAAACGCTAAACGCTATATGTATTTATTTCATTGTTTACTTTTCATATCTTGAAAACATGCCTGCAGTCAAACTTAAAGTAAATATTTAAAAAATTCAATCTTTACGTTTTAAAGCATTTATTAAAATCTAAATATCTTGGAAAAACAAAATGAAATTCTATAGAATTTTATATTCATTTTTCGACAACAAAAATAAAAATATATATGCTAAATAATTTATTTTCTTATTTTTAAAGGCAGAGCATCACCTAAAAGGAAATTGCCTACTAACAATGAAGAATGTGAAATTATCCCGTGTAAAGAAAATAAATTGAATTCTGAGGGTATTGAATTTGATTCTTTAGTAAGCAAATTTAACAAAATTAAGACTAGAACTGCCCGAAAATACATATTGAATAAAATAAAAGAACAGCATTTTCAATTATATAAAGCGGCTCGTGAGTATTTAATCGAAAAGTATTCGTCACCAATAGAAGGTAGTACCAGCCTAGATGAAAGTCGTAGATGTAATAAATGTGGTGCTCCATTCAAAAAAAGAATTAGTATGTTGGTAGAACATCTTTTAATTTCACCACATACAATGAATTGGCCTGAAGGTACGAAAACGAATATCACACATTTAATTAATTATAATATCATTTTTAAACAGATTTTTATTTCTATTCAATTCTTAGATGTTAAATCAGTTATCAAAACTGGCGAATCATCTTCAACTGGTTCTGAAGTAAAATTTAAGAAAAATATGAATGAAAAAGAGCAGAATTCTCAGAACATACCGACATCATTAAAAAGTAAGCATATAACAGTATAAATTAACATAAAATTTCAAAATATTCTGATACACAATATTATTATTTTAGATTCAACAGATTCAGAGAATCCAATATTTGGGTTTTCAATACATTACTTTTTTCAGAATTATAGTCCTGAGTCCTATTTTCGAAACTTGAAAGTAATTATGGGTGATTTAATAACCAATGCAAACAAATCATATTTTTCTTTAATATTAAATAAACATCTCACTCCCGATAAAAAAACATTTTTATCGTTAATCATTACATATTTTATTAATGACAAAATTTATAGTAACTTATATCGCTTAATTGAAGTAACATCAGAAAATTTTATGAGCGATGTGTTAAATCAAATGCAGATAGAAGGACTGAAATTGGATCGACTTGTAGGAATTGGTTTTCAAGTTACCGACTATCAAAATAGTATTATTGAATCAACCCTTTTCGACTTAGAGAACAGAATTAAAGATCATTTAGATAAAAGAACAGGTCCAAAAATTATAATAAATAAATACCTATATGAACCCTTAAAATTAATAGTCGACGATTCATATACGTACATATCTCGCGATGTTGAGACTCTCTTAAAGGAAACTTATTATTGGTTCAAGTCGCACAATGGACAATCGATCAATGATTCATTGAGTAATCAAATTCTTAATAGTGCTTCGGAAGAGGACAATTTCGACGATGTGTGGATTTTGAAACTGGACCTTGTTTATACTGTAGCGCATAATTGGATGGATTTACAAGAACACTTTAAAAGTATAAAATATCCCTATAATCGTTGGCGATTATACGATTTATATGCAAACAACAGTAATGAAATGTGTCTGAAACTCATTCATCGTAGTTTAACACATTTCAAAATTTTTTTTGAATTCTTAAATTCGCCATCAGTTACTAAAGAGCAGTGGAGCAAAAAATTAGAAAACATTAGGAAACAGCTCGAGATACTGGCTCCTACCACTGAGAAACCTATGACGCGTTATGAAAGTGATAAAGAAAATTTTTTGAAGAATTTGGAAACTGCAATTAATAAGTTTCTCAACTACAATAATTCTTCTACACCAATAGCAATACCAATTTCTAACAAAAAAATTAAAAATATCGTTTCATGTATTAACAGATCCATGAACTATTTGAAAGATCAAAATTCTACAGAGCATATAGATCTTTTAGAGACATGTATACGAATTAGATTCATGAACGTAAATGAATAACATTTTAATTGAACTAGTTACAACTTGTGTGAACCAACATAAGTTAAGCATGCTCTCTTAAACATTATTATTGTTATTTTTATGACATTTATGTGATAAAATAATTTGTAAGATAAATCCAAATAAAGAAAATAAAGGATTTAAAGAAAAAGTTCACAGTGTTATTTATCAAAATATTTTATTAATAATGCCACATATGCAATAATTTAGTTACTAGACGAAATGAATTATTCACAAAACATCTAACTAAAATAATAAATACTATAACTAAAACAGTCACGGTGGGTACTGATAATGATAAAAAAAACCAATCGCGCAGTATTCAACAGCAAAATTTCAAACAAATGTGATTTTCTTCATTTGTATCACTCAAATATTGCGAGTCATCGTACATACGCTCCATTTTGATTATGATCGTGATCGTCGTATCTCTTTGTGCTTTGTATAGAAAATAAGTAGAATATACTCCTCTCTAAAAAATGGATGCCTCTTCTTCTTTTTTTATTCTTAAAAAAAAGCTTTCTTTCATAAACACCCCATAAAATCGAGGTGCTTTCGTAAGATGACAATTTTATCAGACAGAAAGTGTAACCACATTTTACAGATCTATTGCAGCAGAGTGTCGAAAACAGGCGTCAGGTGAAGACAGAAACAGCTCAGTTGGCCTCATTGGTGCTTGGTGCGTGAGCAGCGTAAGCGAGCTGGTTGCTGTCGGCCTTATCTCCGAAGCTCCTGTAGTATCCCTGGCTCTGAGCAGCCGAGGATCCAGTGCTCCAGCCCTGGTTGTTGTCGTACCAGGATCCCTGAGGATTCTTGCCGAAGATGTTGCCACCGAAGCCGCTACCGAAGCCGCTACCGATGGAGCCGACCGAGCCGCCGCTGAAGAGGCGCTGGAAGGCCAGGATACCGGCGATCAGAAGGGCGATTTTGCCGACGAAGAGGGCCTTGACCACCAGCAGAGCGAGGCCACCGAGCAGGATTGGCACTAGCGCGAAGATCTTGATGCCGGCGGCGGCGATCAGGGGAAGGATCACCTTCTTTATCTTAGCGCGGCCTGCGGACAGTTCATTTTAATTAGCTGTTACACTTACTTATTAAATTTGGTTGAATTGTTGAATAATCCTGATGGAAAATTGGCCAAACGCATCGTCAATAATTAATCTGAATTAAGGAGCCGGTAAGATCCTTATAATTTATTTTATCAGAGAATGATTAATGATGAGTAGAGAGGTAGAAACATTTATTCTAGAAAGTCAGTACTAAATTTCATTCATCGAAATATATAGTAGTATTTAGTACAGTCATTCAAAAAATTCGATTGAAGAAAGTTTTTTTTTTTAGCGGAAAGCCTAAATAAAAAAGTCTCGCGGTGAAAGTAGAGGCGTCATCATCTAATTGATAGCCTGCTATGACGTCAATTACACGGGAACTAAATTACGAAAGTAAAAGTTCCTTATGAATGAATTTTAATTTTATCTAATCCTTTTTTCATTCGATAGATTTTTTTTTTAAAGGACGAAAAAAAAATGTTATACTTTAAAATGATTTTAATAGAAGCGTATTTTTTTTAAATTTTTTAAATTTCTTTTTATAATTATTCGTACCTTCATCCAGAGCGCGGGACACCGAGCCTTCAGGCATGTTGATCTTCAGACTGTGACTCTTCAGGAACGATACGGCAGATTCGAGAATCATAGTGGCAATTTGAAGTGCTCTGTCAGTGCTGTCCCTCGGCAACTCATTCAAGATTTCAGTCTCAGGCTTCAGAGACTTTCCGCTGCGTTCGACTGAATTAAACAAATTTAATTTTTTAACTATTTATTAGTATTTAAAGAAAAACGAAACATTTAGAGAAAATTGAGTCATTGAAGTTCCCGAACATCTATTACAAAATTTTTTGATTTTTTTATAATAGTTCACTGAAGCTAAATTTTTCTTATTCTGAAACTTTACTTACGAGGAGTATCTCTAACGAAGCTGATGCCTTCGACGATCTTGAGATCAGCAGACCTGGCGGCTCGATCGAGCGAGCTGACTGCCTTTACAGCCATGCAGCTGAGGAGGTCCTCGTGCCGCAGACAATCCAGGGTGGTGCCCTCCGGCGCTGGGATGGCCAACGCCGAGGCGACCAACAAACCAAAAGCGACGAACTTGTACATGATTCCTGCGATCCTTTGTTTATTCTCTTGACTGAATACTGCACGATAATAAAAAAAATTCGAGGTTTTTAGTCATGCACTTTTATTCAAGAGATGCCTTCAATTGAACCATTGTTGATACCAATAAAATTGAATTTTAACTTGTAAAACTTTTATTTAAAAAATGTTTAGATTAGTTACGATAAGAAAATAAATCCAGAGATAAGATTGTGCAGACGATATTCCGAAGCGTTCAATCGTCAAGCCAAGAAAAGCAAACAAATTTATTAAAATTTAAAAAAATAAGCTCTAGAACTTAGACTGCAGAAAACACTGGTAAAACACTGAGAAGATGCGTAAAATACGAGGCAACGTCACAGCAGTCTCTTACGTTAGTCGATCGGCGAAGCCTCGAAACGCGAGTGGCTGCACTTGACGGCGGATGCGGACTGGCGGGATCGCGGGACGAGAAGTCGTCAGAAAATTTTCGGAGTCGAGTCTGACTTGGCCCTGGCTGGAGCCTCGAACTTTATAGGCGCGACTTCCCCTTTGTTAGCGGCGCAGCACACGCGGCCGGCCGGTGCCCCCACCTTCGCTCGCTTTTGCGCGACGCGCACACACGGGTGTGACGCCTCATCTCCGCCGCGGGACGCACGACTTTCTTCGATAATTTTTTAAACAAACGAGGGAGGAGGGAGGGGAACGGGGGGAGCCGCCGGCCGCGGATTGGAGGAGGAGCTGAGCGTCGCACCGAATTCCACGGAGGTTCGGATCTTTTTTTTTTTTTGGTTGGTCCCTCGACTCGGTAGTTCGGCTCGGGCGCATCTTCATTGTCACGCACTGATTAGAAAGTTTCGGATCATCTCCGGGGAGGAGATAAGGATTCGGAAGGATTAGGAGGTTTTTTTGGAGCTTCGGGTGGCTTTTTATTCTTCGGCGGATGCTGGGTGCTCGTGATTAATCGAATCCGGGTCAATGACTTTCGATTTTTTTCTACACTTTTGTAGATTTTAAGTAAAATTTTTAATTTGCTGTGGGAAACTTTGATTATTTTCGACAGATGAAAATAGTTTTTTTTTTATTGTTAATTGGAGTGTACTTGGTAGGTATAAAAATGAATTATTTTATTATTATTAAAATAACGTGACTATTTTTAATGTTAATCAGTGGAATTGCATGAACACTGTTCAATTTTTAAACATTAATAATTAAAAATCTAATCAAATCTGGTACTTCTTTATGGGATGTAAATTTTGGTTTCAGGTTTTTAAATTTTTTCAAATACTGACATTTGTGTTATAAAGAATAAATAAAAATCTAGATGTCAAGTGGAAGACTGTTTGCTTCCCTAACGCATATCTCTCGACTCTTTTTTTCGTGTACTTTCGCATTTTAAATCAGATAAGAAGAAGAATTTCAGAAATATCCTTAAAATATTCACCTTATTTTCAAAGTACTGACATACTTTGACTGGCACATTCTTTAAAAAAGAAAAGCACAAATTCAAGCTCAGTCAATATTTATTTTTGAACAAAAAAAAATATATGACATAGAAAATCAAGCACTATTGAAATATAAAACGAATGTAAGAAAATTTTTGGAAAATTAATAATCAACTATAATTACACATAGGGAAAAGCTCTACTAAAAATTGCAAAATTCAGTTTCAATAAGCTCACAGATTGACATTATTCTTGGAAAAATTACTTTTAGTGGAGAATTTTTCTGCGTTTACAGCGACTAAAGTATGACTATAAAAACAAAGGGTATAAGGCTCATTAAATCAACCGCTATTTAAAATAAATCTCAGAAAATTCAAAAAGCAAGATTTTCCCCCATAAAGTACACCAGCAAGTCGACAAAGCCAAATATCCTCGAATCCCAGAAATTTCTCCAAGTAAACGTCTCGGTACGTTCCCATTCTAAAAAGTCACTAAAGACGCTCGCAAAAAAAGTCACCGGCTCCCTTCCAAGAAGCAATATCCAAGGTGTCAAACTGACCGCAGAAGATGAATGAATCGAGGCGCGAGTATCGGTGTTATGCCGGCCCTTTTCTCTCCTCCGCACCGGCGGCCGTTTGCGCAGCGCACACACGACACACGCGAGGAGGAGGCGATGCAGGGACCACACCTGCGACCGCAGTTTCTATTCTTGTGGTCCGGAACGAATCGCCGGCGCAATCCCGAGTGTTGACCGTGGTGCGCTTTCACGCGGTCCTAGGAAGCGCTAAAAATCGCCCACAAAGGAATCGGGCTAATTAGCTTTCAGCGTTTGCACCGCCTTTTTTACGCTTCGCTTTCGCCGATTTTCCCGAAAAATCTCTGACAATCATGCATCTTTTTTTTTAAGCAGGCTGTCGAATATATAGTATAGAATATCATGGACATCATTTCATCGTCTCTTACGAAAAAAAGCTCATTTCAAAAAAGGGCTATTTTAATGTGCCACTATTAAAGTACTAGAGCAAACTAAACTCTTCCAGAAGCTAATAAGCTTAGTGGTATCATTCGTATAGTAACCTCAGATTATCAGATTTTGGAAGAATTTATTTTACTCTAAAGCTCGACAAATGGCAAATTAAAATATGCTTTTTTAAAATGTGCTTTTTTTCGTTAGAGACGACAATTTATCCACAACATCTAATTAAATGTGCTGTGGCAAAGTGCCTCAATGCTGTTCCTTGTAGTAATGTATACCGTTATATTCGAATTTTTTATTATCAAACTAAACTGTCAATGTTTGTACTACTGTATTCAATTTCAAGTATGCAAATTATTCAAAGCTGGAGGCTTTGTTATCTTGACTATTTAAAAAAGGCTAATTATTATAATTTTACTCGTTATATTTTTCAACGTTAGTTAATTAATTAATTTATTGATTTACTTTAAGTCTAAGGGTTTAAGCACAACCGTGCCGAAATCGCGGCTCGACAAGTTGCACTTTCGGAGGCGCTGCAGCCGCGAGTGCAGCGGCCGGTTCGCCTTGACCCAGAGAAACCGGTACACGCCGCTCTTGAACCCCGGTGTGTCTGCCGCGCCACAAAGGCGCGGACTGGTTTCTCTTACGTAACGCAGATCGCCGGCCGGAGGCGCCGCGGCGACTTGTCCTTTTGTCCGCCTCTTAATGGACCGTCCAGTCCGGCACTTCATCGGGAGATTATGAAGGCATTAAAGCGCGTCGATAGTCTTGGTAGCGGCGAGATTTTGTTCTGCTCACTTTGTTCGATACGAGGTGCTGATGGTGTGTCGACTTTTGGTCCATTCAAGGATCGGCAGTGACTTGCTGAATCGGAGACGTCGTTTATTTTAGAAATAGTTTGCTTTTTTTAAAATAATTTTATAACTATTTTTTATAATTAAGATTTACGTAAATTAATTAGGATGGATTAAGCATTTCAATATTCTCTTACAGGGGAAGGCAGGCAGATGTCACTCCTATTTTTTTAGCGGCTGATACGATGATTTAAGGGGTGAAAACTAACCCTAAAGTTTAAACATATTTCGCAGATATTTTCACTTCCAATCAATATTTTTTAATCAAGTAAAATTATTTTTATCACCTAATAACCTAATAAATCAATAATCCAATACCCAATAGTAAAATCGACCTAAGGATTTATTTATTTTGTAAGTGGTATAGTCGTATTTTATCAGGTAGCATTTTCGCCTGATGCCTTCCCTTGTTATAGTTATTTTGGTTAGTTAGTAAATGAGCATATTCCGTTAACAGTCGATCGATTTATGTTGAGCTAATTCACATATTGATGATCAGATGACAATGACAATTTGAATCCTCTTTTCGAACAGCCGAATGTTCCTAACGGTATCGGCTTTGACATGGTCTTGGATGAAAGAATGAAAATGACAATGGCAATCGACAGTTAAAACCAGGTTGGCTGATCCATTTGCATGAGTGCCAAAAACGAAAATATGCAGAAAATGCAAATAAGAAATTTGGAAATCACCGTGTATAAGATCTTATTGTTGCAAACTAACGCTCAATGTAAACAAAGGAATATTTGGAACAAATGTTGAATTCGCCAAACTGCGTCCACATGAAATTGGAACAACCGACAGTAAGTGTAAATAGGCGTTTTAACGAGGGGACAGCGAGAAGCTCCATTACGATCCATTCATCTCCAATGTATTCCGTTTAAATATTTAACCGAGTTTACGGCACCTTTTGACGATTTGTCATTTTTTTAACGGTACTTCATGCTTTGAATTTGGACGTTCTACCTTTTCCTCGCCTTCTTTTCTTTCCTAAAGTCACAACATCGAACTTCCGGGCATAACTGTCGAGATTTCAAACCGGTGACGTGTTGCATCCTTAAAAAAGGAAAGTTTTGCTTATGCATTACCTACAGACTTATTTTCGTTTGTCGATGAATAATGTACTTAGTTTTCGCTTGCTACCTGAATATCTTAGTTCCTTTTTATTATGTATTATTTTGTTAAAAACAAATTTGTAGTCCTTAAAATGAATGGACATAAACTACTGCAAGAACTGCTGCGCTAATAAAAATTACTAATAAACTATTTAAGATATCTAATCGAGCAGCCTAAAACAAACGAAAAGAAAAATATCACCATCTATAAAACTAAAAGATTCAGCTCGCCAAACGAGTTTATTATACGCAACTTCACGGAAAAAGACTACCAAGTCGTTTAAAAAAAAAAAAAAAAAGAAATACATAAAAAGAAACTAACGTGTCTAGTAAACTCGACGTAATCAGAGATGCGCGCTCGTTCACTGACGCGTGTGTAAACAATGCGCAAAAAGTGTATCCGAGAAAATGGAAAGTGGCCCAAAAAGGCGGACGAACCGGTGAAAACTGGCACGTGTTAATCGGTGAAATTGTCGGGGCGAGCAGAAGCGTCCCGGCGTATCAGCATATATTTGTCCGGCCATTTGCATGGGGACAAACGGGCCTCTGCGCCTGGCCCATTGTCGCTTCGCGGAACGGTAATATCGGCGCAGGGGAGAAAGCAAAAAGGCGTCGGCCGAGCGACACATATCTCAATTGTGATTCACCGTCTTTTCGCGGTTTTTCACCGGAGCCCCGCGCGGATTTCAATATTCAAATTTCATGAATGCCTAATGGGGCAGCGTCAATTTTTCTGCATAATTGCCTGGCCCGGTGGAGGCGATCAATTGATTTTTTTTTTCGGCACTGCCTTATGAATAAAGAATTTAGGCCGCCGGCCTCAAAGGACATACGCGCTAAATACACTTATCTAAAAACCGTTTCTAAGACGTGCTTTTATCTTCGGGTCTTCTTTCGAGACGCCTAATCCTATTCTAGTTGTAGAGAGTCTATTTAAAATGCTTGTATGTAAATATGTGTTTAAAGGTAACTGTATCCAATAATATGATCTGTTTCCGCGTGAACTACTTCTCTTTAATTTTTTTCAGGAAGATGCTACTCGTTTATTTATAATTGTTTTATTTGAAGTATGTATACTTCTTAAAATAATGATGTAAAGAGATGAATTACAAAAGATGATAAATTGTCTTCAAAGTAATTGTTATTATTAAAATATCAATTAGAAGAATGAAGATTGCAATTTGTTTGAAGTACACTAATTGAACAGTTGAGAATTTTGCCTGCATTCTAAATAGCGTAACGATTTCATCATTTTATTTCTTATTAAAGAAGAAAGTTCGACTTTCTCTTATCTTCAAACCTGATCTGATGTAAGTGAATAAATGCCAAGTTCGAATCTTGTTATATCATAATCACATATCCAGGAAGTGCATGAATTTTATTTATGCTACAGAGATAGTTTCCCCTTCTAAATCGTTTAATTAATGGATCATGCATTGATTACAAGATTCATGTATAAATAAAGTTTTTAATTGCAACTCAGAATTTTCGTGCTCCAGCTTAAAGTGATATCACTAATACAAAGTAAACAGAATAATTTATATTTTGTTTAATTCACAAAATTAAACAAAAGAAACAAAACATTCAATTTGTTTACATAAAGCAAAGTAACTTTAAAACTTTGGTAATATATGCACAGACTTATTTCTCATTACAACATGTTCTATTTTCTAGTAAATAAATAAATAAATATTTCTGTGTACACGAAACCTTCTACTTAAAAAGTATACGGGCAAAAAAACAATGAACGGTAGCTATGATGCCTTTAATAAATAAATTACACGTGACATACATTTTTTTTTACAATGAATTTCATCTCTTCCTACGTCGCTCCGGGTAGTATCGGTAAGGATCGACCTCGTCCATCTGCTCCATCTGGTCCAGAACATCCTTTCTTCTGTACTTGGACAGCGGCAGTGCCACATGATGGTCGATTTTGTTCTGGGCGCCAAAGCCCCCGTTGCCGGCGACGCTTCTGAGTCCCACGATCGCCGCCAGGATCAGGCTCATCAGGCTCAGAACGACCGCCTTGCCGCTGAGTATCGCCAGAGCCTTCAAGGCCAGCGGCAGGACCACCGACTTGATTAGGAGAAATCCGACGATCAGGGGAAACACGAACTTGTTCAGCTTGTGCTTTTTTTTATTGAGCTTTCGTCCTAGAATCGGAAATGTTGTTAGCCTCCGCGGGAGATTTAATGTGGACTATTTAAACACGGCCAATTAAATGCTCCGGGTTATATGCACTTTAACGATCTACAAGGAATTTAATTCTCATTATTCTTGTAACGTGGAAGATCGTTAGGTGTAATAAAAGTAGTGTACATTAGGCTTTTTCAGTGCAATAGTTAGTTTAATTTTTTTTACATACAAATTATTTCTTTACGAAACTATGAATAAATTATATTTAAACTAGTGATAAACTACTCAATGAACTGCTTGTAAACTACTGATAAATTACTGAATAAAATATATATAAGCTACTGAGTAAACTATTTATAGAATTACTGCATAAACTACTGATGAACCACTTACTTCTAACTCTTGTTGGAAATTACTAATCAGACAATTAGTAACTACTAATTAAATATTACTAACTAAACTATTTAGGAATATTTTCAATAGTACTTGTCAAATTTTTTTATTGAATATTTCATCATTGAATATTTTATTCAAATATTTTTAAAAAATGTACACTTCTTCATAATTAATTTGACAATTACGTTAGATGACTAGCTTACATATTATATTTATATTTTATTGTAAAAATTTTATATTATAATCTATTTCTGTACGTGGGCAGTACTGCCCGTTTCTTTTTAAATAAATAATTACAATGAAATATAAATAAATTTGAAAGAAGAAATTAGCTTATGCTGTATACCCTCACCTTCGATGTTAGCTGCTTTGCCACTTCTATCATCCGGTATGAAAGACTCAACGATCCCAAAAAATTTATCGCTTATCCAGTCGAAATTCCGCATCAGGTACTGGTCAGCCTGCGACAAATCGCTTTTCACATTCATCTCGGCTGCCTTCTCGTCAACACCGGCAGATATCGGTATAGGCAGCACCAAACAAATGATCAACGCCAGCATCATTTTGCCATCATCCGTATCTTCCTTTGCTGTTCTCTTCTCTCGCCACAAACCAGATCAACAATTTTCAGACCTCTCAATCCACTTTTTTCATGATTCACTAAAACACAACGTTGTCCAATTGCTGGTCCCCAGGTGAGAAGATGACGTTGCCACTAGTCCTCCAAAAATCCTCAGGGTCCTCTTTTGATGAAGATTAAAAAAAAAAAGGCCAGAGGGAAAAAATCCTCTCAGAACGCAGACGACGGAGCAAAGAATGGAGGGAAGAAACGGCTGGGCAGGCAAGAAGACGTGAACTGGTCGGGTTCCTCCGCCAGTAGATTAGTTTATATAGCGTATCCGTGAAAATCGTTGGAGGAAGGAGCCCTGCTCATCTAACATGGTACTGACGCGTGACGAAAGATCCTCTCCGGTCACCGTTCCTTCCTGCCGCTGCGCTCGCCGCTTCCCCATTGGCCGTCGCGCGCTTACACTCGCCCCGGCTGCTATTGTTATTTTTTTTTTCCTTCTCTCACTCCCTAGTGTGTTTCCTTTTGCGATGACGCGGCGTCTTCTGATGAATCCTGTAAAGGGGTTTATGTCGCTTCATGATCCCTCTTTTTTCATTTATTTAAAATATTTTTTTTTTCGATTTATTCACTGTTGGTAGGCTACTCGTAAATACACGTAATTGTAACAATTTATTTTGTTTATTTGCATCTTTTTATTTTTATAAAATAATTGGAGTAATCATAATGTGTATTTCATTCTTCGAGTATAACTCCAAATGTGTTATTTTCAACTTACGTAGAATACAAGGACACTTTGTAGGGCAACTAAAAGAGTTTAATTTTTATAATTTATTGTTGCTGCTTTAATTTGGTGCAGATTTAAAAATATAACAGTAAAATAATGTTTTTGCTGAAAAATTTTGGGAGCATGAAAATTAAGCTCTCTTTATTATTATTAAATATTATTTCACGCATCGTGATTTTATTGGTTAATAAGAAAAAGACGAGGGAGAAGAGGGTAATATTCTTTACAACGTAACTGTTACGTATAGTTTTATGTGGGATATCTAAGTGTCAAAGGAGTCGTGGGAGAGTGCATAAGGTTTTCTTTTTAAAGCCGATCGCAGAAAAGCCATTACCAAGGCCAATGACGATGGTTTCGTCACAATTGTCAGGAAGTTCAGCGCGACGATGTAATATCATTCGACAAACGGCTTTTTTCTAACGACTGCGTTGCCAATTACATTATCCTTGGTGATCGACAATCGAGTGATCAGAGACTTGGCCAGCTGTGAATTTAGCGAAAAATCGATCTTTCACAGGCCGCCGATCATTATTAGTTTTGGAACGGCTTTCGCGAATTTTTACGCCGTTAATGTTAACAGTTATACTATGATACTTCATTTTAATGTAATTAAAATTGTATTAGACTATATTAAATTTTATTCAAGTATAAAAAATTGGGGTTTAAAAACATTTTTAAACGAAATTATCGATATAAAATTGTTCTATTGAATTACAGTTTTAACAAATTATGGTTTTTGTTTAATTTAACACTAGAAATGTTTATGTTTAAATACTTGTACTGAAAGTTAAAGATTTTGAACTTGTAAAATATTGATAATATAAATAAATATGAAGGGAAAAAGAGGAATAAAAAAATTATTCAGAAATTGCATAAATAAGATTGAATATGAAATTATAAAAATCGCACATGATAATTACTGTCGAGAGATACATTTTCCTATATATTTTTCAATAATATAAAAGCAAATTAAAATGTGACATCCAATCTGAATTAAATACCAGCAGCCTTTCGTTATTTATATCTATTCCCGATTAGACGAGCTAGCAGCCTGTCATTATTTTTAACACAACTTTTTTCCCCACCTAAAAAAAAAAGTTTAAATGCATTCAATCACAACTACGCTCTATGATTAACAGCCAAAACCAGAGATCGACATTAAAAAGAAAAAATTCACCGAAAAGAAGTAGAAACAATTAACAACGCCGTGCGCAAGAAAAAAGAGTATAAAGACAGGAGAGTGGGAAGGAGACGCGTTCGTTTACTTTCAGTGTTGCTTTCGCGAGGAAAATGTCGCGCGCCGTTGCGGCTGCTCGTGCGATCGTCGCGCACACATACCGAGCTCGTCATCTCGTTCGAGGCCTCCCCGAGAAGCATCCACGATCGGCGTCCACGAGCAAAGGTCGACGCGCACGAAATGAAACGTCCCGAGCGAGCCGAGCGCGTTCCGCCGCAATAATTATTATCATTGCGCGGCAGACGCATGAGCGACGCCCGAAACAAAAGGGAACGGTAAAAAACCGCGAGGCGCGCGGGGGAGAAGAACCGCAATGATGAGACCCTCGACGATGCGCGACAAAACGAATGTACCGCGCGCCGGAGGGGAATTTTCGTCCCTATCAAATTGGCGAGTCCCCTCTGTTTTGCACCTTTATTTTTAGTCGAGGATGTGGGCTCGTGCGTTCAGACGTTTGGCACTTTTGAAAATGAAGTAACATGAACTGTGTGATTCTTCTTTGAATTAAAAAACAAATAAATGAAAAATTTGAAAATTTAAAATTTAATAAAAAAGTAGAATTTTTATAAATAAACTGCATGGGTAAAGCTGCACGTTTTAATATCTTCATTTAATATTCTTGCTATTCTTTGATTGAAATTTATTATTCTCGACTCTATTGGATTAACATTTGTCGAGCTAATAAATAAACAAAAAGTTGCAAATAAAATCAATGAGAATTATTTTATAAAAACTGAGTAACATTAAAAATTTGAATTTTTTATGGTCGAATAGTCGACGATTCACTTGAAGCCTATAGAAAACCGCAAAGCTTTGTAAGTCAAGTGTTTAAACATTATTTTAAATGACTATTGCGGTTTATAATAATAGTCGTGAAATACTTTTCTTCAATTTTATAAAAAATGTTTTGCAGCGAAGATTTTAATTTACATTTACATAAAAGTAACAACTATGATCATTTATTTGCGTTGAAGTGTAGTGACAAAAAATTCATTTCGTCCACTAAAAAGTGGCATTTATTCGTTACAATAATGCGTGACATGAAAATTGAACAATTGATCTAAAAACACCCACGAACAATCGAATTCGATTAGGTGAGTCTGCCGTGTGTAAAGATGCAACCCAGTTTAACAAACTTTCACATTGGATCAGGAATTTACTCATCTCGATTTCTCATACTTTTCTCATTTTTCCGTCATGCTCTCGTATATTCAGTCTGTTTCTACTTTCAAACGGAATGCCGATATAGATACGGCAAAACACGTTTACCTTCGTTGTTCAAAAATTTCAACTACCAAATGCAGTTGATAACATATATTTTTTTTTTTAATTTTGAAATTATCATTCCATCATATATAAACAAAGATTTATATTATTTATATTATTAATATATTGTTAAAGAACAAAAAGCTATAATATAAATAACGTACATAATTCATAGATCTTTTAAAAATAAAGTTATTTTTACGTTCCATTGAAATCAATTATTTAATGTTATATTATTTTATTGTTTCCTGAAAATTTAAAGCAACATCCAATCATTACATAAAAATTGATTTCAAATATAAGCAGTAACTTTTGCAACGGTTTTCAGCGCTTTGGAATTATTGAACTGTAATTTGAAGAATCGTAATTGAAATAGTACAATCATTTGACTCATTGATCCGTTTTGAGGTACTACGCAAATGTGTTTTAAATTTCAAAAATTATGTAAAAAAATGAACCTCTACGACTCCTAGAAGGAATTTTAATTTTTTTTTTAATATAAATAATTAGCCAATTTGGTACAACTTCTAGCCAAAATTAATAGAAGTTAAGTTTGTCATTCGATTAGTAGTTGCAATGGTATTTTTTCGTGCATATTGTGGTAAATTTTGATGATTCATTGATTTTTCTCCGTGTGTATAATGCACGAAAGTTGATCATCTACATAATCTATTTAATTTAATGTAGAGAAAACAAAGATTCACAAAACTGCTGAATATTCATAATTATTGCCTGTATCAAGAGAAAACCCTCGTATAAAGAGCCCATTCCGCACAAACGCAAAAAATTTCACTGGATCTGTTTCATCGTATTGTCCTTAAAAGTCAGCTGACGGTGAGAAATAATTTTCCGTGCGATTGACGTCCTATCAGTGTCTCGCCATTTGAGTAAAAAGTTCGCGGTAATTGGTAGGAACGCACAAAAAAAAATCGAGAACGTCGTTAACCGTCTTGATTGATCAAAAAGTAATTATGGTCCTACAATAATTGTACATACATCGTACAAGAAGTTCGTCCTAAATGTCTATGAAGCGTGCGTGAATGTGTCTCTTCCGAAAATGAGGAATTAGCCTCAAATTGCCTGGTTTGCAGTGGGGATGAACTTGCCGATCGCAATCATTACCAACGGTATGTCAAGCCAGTTTTACGTAATTTCTGGAAATACCTAATAGCTATTATTTGATTATTCTAAGTATCACATTTTTATCCTTCATTTATTTAAATATTTTACATAGTTTCGGATTTCAATTTTAGTGCACGATTGCAGTTTAATTAATCATTAGAAATATTTTAGTGCACATAAACCGGTATGAGACTTATACAGAATTAACATTTTGCACAAATCTATTCTTTTTTTTTTCAGTTTTAGGAACAACGTAATAATTTACGAACATACTGAGATTTTACAATTAAAAAAAAATTTTGTTAGCGTCGTTAAAGTTCACACGAAATCGGTGTACTGCTAATATAACTACTACAGCAATAATTATAACCAGCGAATTTCATTTAAAAACTCATTAGGTCATTAAATTATAAAGAAAAGAAGAAAGCAGCTTACATTCTATGTGTCACATTGTAGTCTTTCATTTAAATATATATATCATGGAGTTTCATATTTCAACTTTAGTGCGAGATTGCAATTTTACTGATTAACTTAAGTAATTAGAAAAATTTAATGGACATAATAAATTACGAACATAATAAAATTTTACTGTTAAAAAAATTTCCTTTAGCATCGTTAAAGTTCACCAGAAATCGATAAACTGTGAACAGCTACTACTTTTGCAGCATAAATCATAACGAGCAAATTACATTAAAAAACCAATTAATCCACTAAATTATACCAAAAAAAAAGAAGAAAGTAGCCAATATTAAAAACAAAAGAATGAGTGCAGAAAAGCAATAAAAGTCCCAAGAGCGTCGCAATTTGAATACCCCGGCGATCGGCTGGGTATCGGCGGGGAAGGTGTCGATGCGAGACACAACCGCAATTGGGTGGAGCAGCGCGTGCAGAGGCGGACGTGCGAGATCCACTTCCGGCGATCATCCGGCCGGCCAGTCCTATTGGCGCACGCGTGTTCAGCCCGCAAAAGGAAAAAAAATGAGAGAGAGAGAAAGAGAAAAAAAAGGAAGGCTCAGGCTCGCTCGCGAGAGATGACGAACGTGGCACTTATGGTCGGTACACGCGCGCATAATAATCCCGGAGGCTAATTTTTCACGGACTGCCGATTTTCCCGACAACTGAAGCGTGCCGCGAATAGAAGCCCTCGGGTTGTCCGTGGAATCGAGACCGGACCGCTTAGTTCTCGGTCGTTCGTCGCGCCGCTCGCTCGATTTTTCCTCCGTCCGTTTGACGCGCTCGCGGAGCTCGCCGATCCTCGCCATCACGCACCGATCCGCCGAGCCGATATATACCGATCTGCGGCATGTTGGCGTCGGCGCCAGCCGCCACGTCCTGACGGCGCTTCCTGGGGGTGCTGCGTAGGTGATCATGTGTCGCTGGGCGTCGCACCAGGCGTGAAGGTACCGACGGCGGAACCATGAAGTCCTGGGTGGTGAATCTAGTCTTGCTGATGTTGTTCCTGGTGCCGAGGCGCGCGGTGGAGGCCTCGACCGCCTCGCCCTCCACCAGGAGGAATTCGCCGAGGGATTTCTTCGAGAAAACGCTGCTGCAGCTCATGTACCAGAGGAGGATGTTCATGGACGGGTTTCACAATGGCACGGCGGCCGTTCAAACGGGATTGAAGTTCCTCGATGGCCCATCGGTTCAAGGTGAAGGTAAGCTTGATCGTACACCGCAAGTAGATTTTTTTTTTACATTTAAATTGAATATTTGTGATGTGAGATGAATTTTCATTTAATAGTGTATTTAATAAAGAGATTATTTGACGTAAATAAAAATTTTGATGTAAATAAATAAATTGGAGTAGTAATAGTCGATCGACAGTATGGATACAGATGGTTTATGTAGAAATAATGTCTCTAATAGAGCAGTTTAAATTTTATCGGTATTCAAAAGTAGTAAAAAAATATCAGCGATCATAAGTATTCTCTTAGTTTTTCTTCTTACCTTTCTACTGCGTGTTTACCTGTCGGTTTTACGGTATAACGGATGAACTGAAAAGAATTACCCGGCAATGCGTGAAAACACTCCTCTTACAAAAGATGAATGCCTCGGTTGAATGGCAGCACTTGAAAAGACGTAAAATTTACTAAAAGACTACAATACCTTGATTTGACAAAAAAAGAAAAAACAGTCCTCATTAATTGAATTAGCTTTTTGTTCAGAATAGCATCTCACTTAATACTTCCATACGTACAAAAACGTTGCATCCTTCCATTGCTTTATCGACTGTTATACTCTTCAATTTGAAAGACAATAAAAAGGTGCGAATGAAAGTAAGATCCATCGCTTGAATACTCAAGATAATTAATTAATTAAACAAACAAAAAAATGATTAAAGTTCAACAATCATCCGATTAAAAAGTGTTTAAGCGATCGACGAACGCCGAGACACGCTAGAAAAAATAATGAGAGTGAATGAAGCAATAACGGTACACTCCGCTGGTAGTCTAATTAAAAAAAACGACCGTATGATCGGCAGGAGAGGGACGCGGCCGTAGGCGTAAGCGGCTGCGGCAGATGAACAGGACGCTAATGGCCATCGTGATGGCGTACACGCTCAAGTTCATATTCCTGATCCCGACCTTCGTGGGCACCCTGATCCTGCTCAAGTTCACCACGGCCCTCGCTGGATTCTTCTACGCCCTCTTCGCCGCCGTCCTCGGGCTGGATCATCATCAGCACTGAGGACATCGCCCCATTGTCTGTGATCCGCCGGTTGGCTCTAGCGAGCCTTATTAACCGGAACTCGCAAGTGAGTGAAGTGAGCGGGGAATGGGAGGAGGAGAGAGAGAGAGAGGATCATAGAGACACACACAGTTATGTTTCCTTTTTTTTTTTCAAAGAATGAACAGTTTTTATTTCTCATTTATTTATTCGTTTTTTCCTTCTCTTGCGGTAATTTCCTTGGTAATTTACAATTACAAGACTCGTCGAGAATACTGGCGTATTACATGTCAAATTGACGACTCGGCGCCTTCGTTTCTTTTTAAATTAAAGTTTTAAATTACAATTAACAAAAATTTGTAGAGTATAAATATTATAAAAAAAAAAAATAAATAAAATAAATATAAATTAGTCTGTATAATCTTTCAATGCCATTCTTCGGAGACGAGGATCGAGCTCGGCACTTTTGCTTGTAGAGCGACAGCACGCGCGTCTAGCCCCGCGCGAGAAGCGAATCTCGAGGAGTTCTTCGAAAAAACTGCATCCAGCGTTGGTCCGTCTGGAGGGGGATATATAAAGAGGAGGCGAGGAGACGCGCGTAAGCCAATGGAGCCGCGGCGAAGTGCCTGTCGTTAGTACGCGTAGCGGCGATTCCCGCGAGAAGAATACCCTCCGAGGTTATTCCTCTCTGCCGGCGCCCGCTGACTCTCGCACGCCGTTTATTTATCTCGCTCGTTCCTACTGTCTCTCGCTCTCAAGAACCGCAGCTACCGGACTACAAAAATATAAAATGATTAAGCGCCGCGAGGCTTTTGCCTCGGGTACGAGAGTTAGTTTTACGCGTTGATTGACACCCCCCCCCGGTCGTGTTTTTTTTTTTTTTTTTTAAATAATAATAATAATAAAGAATAGAACGTCTGCCCGTACGGTGAACTCTGTTATTTTAGCGTAAAGTACGTCCCTTTTGAGTACTCATTTTATGTTCGTTTTGTTCGTGTAGTCCGTCGTTCGATTGTGCGTCCAGTTTTGCGTATAAAATTGTTTATCATGCGGCAATAAACGATTTTCCATCGTGCGAGAGAAGCTTCTTTTAAATAAAAAAAAGTATGTAATTTAAATGACAAATAATAAAAAAAAAGCAGTTGCTGTAAAAATTGATTCTTATTTATTTGTCACCCCTCAGAGCGATAGAACATCGCTACTCTCATTCTATAATTATTTTTCCTTTTTTTTTTTTGTTAAGAATACAGACTTTATTGCTCGACTGATCATACTCTAATCGCTAATACTGTATAGATTAAAATTAAAACGAGCACTCGAACAACTGAAATAAAAAAAAGATTTAATTGTCATAAAACATTTGTTCAAGCGCTCGCAGTCTAATAAAAAAGAATCTTAATATTGGCACTTTGTATGTCATTTCCATTAAGATCGTTAAGGTATACTAACAGAACACGACGGTAACTCCGCATCATCGCCAATTAAAAGTAAAAAAATAAATAAGACAACCCGTCCATCTTCGAACTAATAAATAAAAAGTGTCCACACAGTCTCGTTCGTCACGTCCACTGTATCGTAAAATCCGACCGAACCCCACCGTAAATCGAAGATCCGCCCCGTCCACCCCCGCGTCACCTCGTGCCTCTACTTGCGCTGCTGCTGCTGCTGCCTCGCGGCCGCGTAGGCGAGGTTGTGCGCGAATTCGGTGCTCTCGGTGCTCTCCGCGACGTCCAGGGCCTTGAGGCTGCGATCCCAGCCGCCGCCGCCGCCGCCACCGCCGGACTGCCATCCGTGGCTGTGGTCGCCGCCTCCTCCCTGCTTCTGCTGCAGCAGCTTCTTCAGTCCGATGATCATCGACAGGACCAGCGCGATTTTACTGATGATCAGGGCCTTGCCGGCCAGCAGGAAGAGCACGCCCATGGCTAAGGGCACCATCGCGGCCATCTTCATGGCCATGCCCATCATCATCATGCCCATCATCTTCTTCATCTTGCCGCGGCCCTCCTCCATCGATCTTTTCAGCTCGCCGGGCGACGTCTTCGGCAGGCGGATCTGCACGTTGAAGCTGTTCATCAGCGAGGTGATGCGGTCCAGCAGGATGTCGTTGAGCACGTCGTCCCTGGAGGCGCCGCTGGTCCTCCCCAGCGTCGCCTCGATCTCGCTGATGTTTCTTAAAGGCTCGATTTCAGCGTCCGGCGCCTTCACCAGCTCGAGATTCTCGAAGATCGGCAGGTTGTCGATCCTGCCCAGCCGGTCGAAGAAGGTGATGGCCTTCTTCTTGAGGCAGGCCGAGACGCCGACGTTGCGCTGCTGGCAGTCCTCGTACACTCGGTAGGCGGCCCGGTAGCCTTTGTCGAGGAGGCCGCCGTCGTCCTGGCCGGCCGCCAGGCACACCAGGCCCAGGATCAACAAACACTTTCGCAGGTCCATGGTCCGCTCCGTGCCTATTCTCGGTATACGAAACTTTGTATACGACGAATAGTGCAGCGAGTGGATTAATGTGTGTGTGTGCGTGTGTGTGCGTGTGTGTGTAACGATGAGCGGCGAACGATTCACGCACCACCGACTCGTGCACTTCTCTGCTGGTAGACTGGCACTAGGAGGACTCCGGGTGCCTGCTATATAGGAGCCACCGGGCCGAAGGTAAGGGGATGAGCTTCGCTCCCACACACACGCTCGCTCGCCCCCCTTGCATTCATCCTCTCCGCTACATTGTGCAACGCTCACACATTCACTCGGCGCGCTCGGAGGAAGAGAGGAGCATCCGGCGACCGGCCAAGGAGCATCGGGCCCGAGAGAGAGAGAGAGAGAGAGAGAGAGAGAGAGAGAGAGAGAGAGAGAAGGACGATTAGAACAGGACGCAGCGCAGCTGTCCGATGCTGGGGGATCGCCGGAGGAGCGGGGAGGGGGGACTCTAGGGTTGACTCCCATGTGACCTTCCTGACACAGAGACCCACACTCGGAAGCGCGAATCGCGGGGAATCAAGGAGCCGGGGATAGGATGGAGGGAAAAAAAAAGCGGAGCCCTGCTCCTCTCCGCGCATTTTCTCCTTTCTCCTCCTCGGGGGGACTGTCCGACGGCTATACGTGCCCCATTCGAAATTCAAATTTATGGCGGAGGCTCGGCCGGCCTCGGTGCAGGTGAGTGTCGCGCGCTTAGGCGTGGGATCGCAATTTTATTAGCACTTATCGTGAATTGCAGATGAGAGGCTGAGAGACGGAGGAGGATAATGGGGTGTCATTCGCGGCTGCTCCCTCCGGCTGATTGTGTGTTTCTTTTTTTTTTTTTTTCTCGCGAACTTCTCCGTCGGCTCTTTTCACGATCGCCGCCGCGTGCAATTCTCGCGGGAGGCGGCCGTGCGGTTTTTCCGGCGTGAGACGCGAGGAAACTGCGAGAGTGTCACACTCGTCAGGCGGGAGGCGCGAGTGCAAGGTCGCGCCGGCTGCGCTGCTTGTTTATCGCCGCGTGCAAACATTTGTTCAGGTAAGCTGGTTTACACTGTGATTAACGACCGCGCCGTTTTGGCTTTACGAGATTGTGTTTTTTTTTTTTTTTTAATGGACGCCAGACGTTCGTTTTGTAGAAATTATGTGGTTTTAGAGATAACGTTTTATTTGCCTGTGGGGGGTTCATTATTTAAATATTTGCATAAATGATAGATGTTAAGTAGAATCTATTATAACTTTTTGATGTGAAAATTTTATGGGTATGGGAACGATTGATTATTTACATATTCACGTGAATCATACCTTGTTGGTTGAATGTTCAATGGAAACTAATATTTTAACATGTAACTTTTTCATGTTAAAATTTCATGGGTTTGGCGATGATTAATTATTATTTAAATATTTAAATGAGTTGTGTTGTTTTTTTGTTGCATTGATTAGGAATAATTTAAAAATCAATTTTCTAACTGTACCATTTCATACTACTATAAATTTATGAGACATAGTTGTACATACAATAGCGTTGTTAAAAATAGTATGTAACCGTAAATTTAGAAATTATCTGCTTCAAGTATTTAATAAATATGCAGTGAATATTCTCTCTTTTAAGTATAACTTGTAATGTTATTTTCAAAAATTATTTTGGAAATTGTTTTAAGAATGAAAAAAGTCTGATTCTAAAGATTTAAGTAGTAACAGACGGATCTAGTAGTCCATAATAAATTTCTTATATTATTGAAAATATTGCATTTTTTTAATTAATAAAAGACAAATTGTAAACAGGATCAATAATATAAGGGTATAATCAGAGAAAATAGCGAAAAAGTGGTTAAGGTAATAAACTGCTTTATTTAATATAAGAGTATGTGACTTGTCTTGACGAGAAGCCGGGCGCGACTACTCTCGATCTGGCGATTACCGGGCCTCCTCTCCGCCGTCGTTGCCCCTCTTGGCAACCCGAATTCGCCCTATGGTCTTATCGCTGGTTTTCGGCGAAGTGTCGGCAATCGCCTAGTGCAAGGCGACACCCTTTATTGATGCCGCAAGTCGATATCCTATGATATTTTTCGGCCTCGTAACTCGTTGCTTACAAAATTATCAATTTTTTATATTAAAAATCACTTCTATGAATAAAAATTGTAAAAGTAATATTGATTTACTTTTTAAATAAGAAATATAAGTAGTCGTTTTAAGTAGTAACAGACAGCACTAGTAGTCCAACGTAGGCAGAAAAAATAAATCCAAGAGGCACATTCCTTTCTTTTAATATTTGCTGCGTAAAAATAACAAAATATTCCATTCATTGAATAAATATTCTCTCCATTAATTACAATTTCAAAACACATTTCCTAATAAATAATAAATTTAAAAAATACGACATATTTCTTATATTATCCAGTCTGACAAACTAGCCATTCTTAAGTAGTAACAGTCGGCACTAGTAGTCCGCAAATAATAAAAATAATAAAATAAATGCAGTCACCGCATTCCTTTTTTGTTTACAGTTTCTAAATCCGAGTGTATATCGCATCTAGAAAACGGCCGCTCGCACAAACACATTGAATCAAAAGTACATCCCATTAAAATATTTTCCTCCTCCCCGGCGATAATCCCCGTCTCGGTACTTTCATCGTAATACTTTCGGCGATCGTCGCATCCCACTCGGCGATCGGACAATGCCGATAAGCATTCCCCGCATTTTCTCCGTATAGGCTCGCGCATCGGACGTTTGAAAAGCGACGACCGACTGCGGAAAATCGTCCGCGATATAAATTCGACTCTCCCGCGGCAACAATGCGCGCCTCGCCGAAAGCGAACCCGGCAAAGAAGAGCCAAGCAGGAGAGAGAGAGAAAAACACAGAAAGAGAGAGACAGAGAGATAAGGGGGAAAGGCGCAGCATCTCATTGGTGCATCTCGCGCGGCCTCCTGAACCCTCGTGACCCTCCGCGCCATAATCCCCCCTGGAGAGTAGAACTAGTCCACCTCGGGAGACAGAGAGAGGCTACCGGGAATGGGTAGTGTGCGTGTCCGCCGCCTGTGTACGTGTGTGTGGGGGCAGACGAAGGCTGAATCCTCGATCGACGCTTATTTACGCTGCCCCTTTGTCGGGCGCCGCGGACTACTGGCTGCGAGAGCTTCTCTCCTACTCCGAGCGTTTATCGGGACCTTACCATCGCGCGACCCTTTCCCCCGGCCGGAGAGAGGATCCTCGCGCTGAACCACTTTTTCGCCGGTCTTAATAGCTTCGATTCCCATTGAGAGGCGCGCACGGCCGTTTTTTTAATCGTCCCGCCGCGAGATGCACTCGCGCACTTTCTACTGGTTATTAGACGTATTCTCTTCTTTTTTTTTTTCGTTCTCGAATCGACGACTTAACTGTTAGGCTCAAATTGATTTTTTTTTTTTGCGTAGCGACGTGGGAAAAGGGATATAGGGATGTACCATTTGAATATTGCCCAACATGCAGGAGTTTACCGTTTCTTTTCCTAATGGGAGGAGAGAGTATTGTGCCGCTTGATGGGCGATAAGCGCCGAGGCGCGCGGAGAAAATTTTTTTAATAACGCGACGCCGGTTATTAAGACTTCACGATGGTAAAAAAAAAGGATCGATACAAATGACGCTGTCTGTTTAAGGTCGTAAATTTGATTTTATAATGATTTAAGGTGGTTTTAATTCGTCGACGGGCATTGTAGGCCTGGATTACTTTGAAAAATTGTTTCAGATTAATATCGAGTGTTATTCGTGCCTCGATTTTTTGTGTGTTAAGTGCTTAGGACGTTTTTTCCGGTGCTTTAAGGTCTACAAGAATCAGGCTATTCTCGAGAGAAACAATTTAGTCATCGAGTGGACCTAATTGTTGCCTCTCTTTCAAAAGGCCATTTTTTATTAAATGCCCTACTCTCCTACTTAACATTTTCATTTTCCTTTATTATTTCATTAGCATAGACTGCAAGTGCAGAATCTGTTAAATCTCCTGCTAAATCTGCAGTAAACTTTGTGTCGTGAAGTGGAGAAGAAATCCCATCTAAACGCAAAGTCATTGCGAATTTGACAAAAAGTTGGTATAAATTGCGGGAAAAAAAAGGACGACTCATCACAGTGATTGGTGCAAATTTTCCTGTAAAAAGTTGAAAGGCAGTAAGCACCGGCCGTTCGCATCCAGAAAACGAATCGATCATCTCACGTCGCTGCTTTGTAGCAGGAAATAGCATAATCACCGCCGACTACTGTGGTTAATGCCTTCGGAGGCTCAGGTGGTGCATTCCAATGTTTATAGGTGGTGGAAAAATTATTTTCCCTTGCTCGCACGCCTAATGCAACGTTTCTCGAAATCTCAGTGAATTTTGAAAAAAGACCATCGTAAATGTCTTCTTACTCAGTGGAGTATGCATGAGAACTCTGGATCTCGGATTTTGTTGTTGTTTTGTTTAATTTTATTTTTCTTAAAATTACCTAAGTAAAAAAATTTCTGATTGGTAGAAATATGCAGAAACAATATTCTAAAAGTACATGGGATTTTTTGATACAACAAACCCTACTACGAATTTTTATATGAATTAAAAGTGACTGATCTAATTTTAGTATATTCTTAAATTTATATTTAACAAATTTATACGCGGATCTGCATTTGAAATTCTTGAATGAATTAGGAGCTCGTATCTGGTAAGAAATCGAACGAGGTTACATTGAAGCGCATCCCGAGTCAGCAACTAATGTATACATGCAGAAAACGCGTGTAGGTGCCCCCTTACCTACTTCGCTATTTATCCCGCGGCCCGTAGGTGCGACTCGGCGTCGGCGATTTTTACGAACGGCTGAAACTTTCATGCTGGCGGTATCGGGCTATTCGCACCTATCGCTGTAAGTCAAAATTTATCGTCGAGAATTCGCTATTATCGCTCGGCCGTTCCATTTGTTTAGAAAATTTAGCTGCATTCCTGCAGATCGAATTGTTGCTTGGCCGAAGTGGCAATGAGGATATTCCCCGGCTTTACGGAGGCGCATCATTGAATCCGGCCGTTGGATTGGTAAAACGCAACGAATTAGAAAGCTCGGAGTATCGTGTGTCCATGAAAGTGTGATTTCTCAAGATGATTGTTTTGTTAATAAGTCTGAAATAAAGTAGAAAATCAGTTTTTAAGTATCCCTCGTCTATAGTGGTAAAATATTTAATATTAACGGGCGTATACAAAAATATCGCGTGCTCAGCCTTAAAAGCCGAGGATTTACGTCGCTATTAAATTTCTATTTCATTCGATAAACAGAAATTTACAGCCTAAAATACCAGTTGCAATAAAAAATTCCCGGTTATCGGACAAAAAAGTATTAAAATTTCCGAAGCTCGTACAATAAATAAATAAAAAATTGCTTACACCGTATTTACATAGCAATTAAAATTCGTTTTACCTCAAATTCCATTTATTTCAACAAAGTACGAAGCTTTAATTACAGCGGAAGTTCTCAAAAAAAAAGGGCCATGCACATATACACTCATCCGGCTTTAATTCTCTTACAAAACCATTTTTTCTTCTACTCGGCACGGTGCGTTAATGATTCCATTCCCAGGAGAGTCTCCTCCCTCGGAAAATTCGCGCGTCAAGGCGCGATCCTGATTTCGCTCGCCTCAATTACCTCTTAACGGTCAACCATCAGAAATATTCTAATGTTCCCATTGTAATTTGCGCGCGAGACCCGCTCCATTGTGCGCACGCGCACACCTGCCCGCCTCCTGGCTTAACAGTATTATTTTACGCGCGCATCTTCCGCCTCTTTCGCGCGGCTTCCTTCTCACGCGTCGCGCGCGTGGACCAGGATTTAGTGCCTCGAACGAATTTAAAACTCTCCCCCTATATAAACACGTATAACAAATGAAAATAAAGAAAAAAGATAGAAAACACAATTTGAGATTCGTCAGATTAAAAAATCTAAATCTAATTGGTTTAAAAGTTACTAAAAGTTAATTAAAAGAATTGAAAAAATTTCGTGAAAAATAATCTATGCTAAATTATTTAACTATCAGTCTGTGAGTGGATTACTAAATTTTTTAGTAACTTTTCTTATACATTTTAGTAAAATTTTATTATACAATTGTTCATCACTGCTGACACACAGTCTCGTAAGGAATCGAGTGATGATCGATCCGATTCGAGGATAATTTCAGGACGCGTTCTAATTACGAATGAATTCGGCGCTTTTATTCTTTCCTTTTCTTTTTAATGTCAGGCCTCATTTTGTTGGCTCTGTAATTATGACGGTGTTGCCTTCTTCTCCGCGGTATACGGATATATGGTGCGTTCCTGTTAATGAGGATTTCGGCTGCGTTGCTTTCATTATATGGTGTAGTTCGAGCTTTTACCGTTGGGAAGTGTCTTTATTTCAGGTAATAACAATGTTTATTTAGTTTTCGTGGAATGCAGAGTGCAGATTAAGTGCGAACTGTAATAGGCGACGAAAGACACCGTTTGATGTAGGAAAAGCGGAGGGATGTGAAGAGGCTTTGTTTACTTTAGCTTTTGCAGATGTATGATGTTTATAGTATAAGGGGAACGGCCAGAATTATGTGAATAGAGGCACGTGAAATTTTTTTCCATTATTGTATCTTATTATTTGAGTCCAGGCTCAAAGTAAGGCGGCTCTCAAGGTTGCATGATTTTACACGACGATTATGAATTGGAGTAGTCAGACAGTGACGTGAGTGAGTTTTCCCAATTACCTACACTTTCTTAGAATGCGCCTAAGAACCGGTGGATCGTCATAATATTAACAAATATGTCTGTTATAGAAATATCTCTTGTTTTTCTTTAAATGACTTTGTAATTTACTGTGTATTCATAATTCATTCTTAAACGATTGTACTGTTTTTATTTTTGCTCCGATGAAATCTGCACAAAATCAATAAAGTAAGTAAATTTCAATGATGTTTGCAGGATAAAACGGTACTGATTTAATGCCGACAAAATTTCAAAAGGTCCGATGAATAAATGCAGCAATTGAGAGGTGCGGAATATGCGAAATAGTTTGCTGTAATCATGCACACGCTGCAGGATCCGTTATTAGAGGGAAAATTGCTATGTAAATGAGTAATTTTAATTTGTATATAATACACTCGCTTGGTTTTCGTATTTTCATAAATTCAGTCAATTTCTTCAAGTAGTCGAAAAAATTAAAATTACCCTTCAGTCAAACTCACACTTACATTGCAAGTCGAAGTAAAATACCTAATTTGTCACTTATTTCACTAAATTTACAGTTTAGTTATTAAAAAAAGGAACGCTATTAAAAAAAGTCTATATACTATTTCTTTAGTTAGTTAAACTTCGTAATATAAATGTTAAAGTCATAAAACTTATTTCCGTATCCTCAAATTCGCAAAACCTCCGTGCACTTAAAAAAGTAAACCCATGCATGTCTCATTCAATTAGAAATTTCACTATTAAATTTCCATCAAAGCCACTCAAACCCTACTAAAAGAGAGTCAATAAAAAATTAACGACCCAGCGTCTTAAATCTCCTGGAAGCACATCCACGCCATTGTTGTAAAAATTCGTAGCAACTCGTAAATCAGTCGCCAGGTTCCAAGCGCAGCGCTCGAGAGAAACCAGACCTGACAGAAGGCGGGGGGGGGGGGGGGAGGGGGAAAGGGAGAAAGCTCGGCGAGCGAACGCCTCCCCGATCATTCACGAGATGCGCGGGTGAACACACGCTCGCGTCAAGGCTGTCGGCGTCTCTCGCACCTTGACCTTCGATCCGCGGCGGCCTCCGCGCCGCGGGATCGAGGATGCGGCCCAGTGACACATAAAGGCAGCGCTCGGTCCGCTGCGGATTTTTAGTCCCAGTTTGCCACTTTCCACCCCGGGAGACCCCGCCGTAGGGAGAGCAGCGCGCGCAGTCGTGGGAGTAGCGAGGCGACGATGTGCGAGTGGAACGGAGGCGATATCGAGTCTCAGGCCGGAGGTAAATCGTCCAACTGGTTCGACGTCGCCGCGGGGATACCGCGCGGACGTGCCGGCGAGATAAACAAGACGCGCGAGCCGAGCTCTCGAGAGGCTAATTAGAATGCTACTCTCGCAGCGAGCAGGGAAAAGGGATTTACTTGTTTGCTCGATTTTCGCATGGAAAATTGATTTTATTTTATTCTAGCGCACGTTGGATTTATTTTATGTAAGCGTATCAAATGCGAGTATTGTATTTTATGGGCGCAAGTGTGTGCGTAAAATCGAATTAAAAAATTAGTACATTTTGCGCTTACGTTAGACTCGTAAACATAATATTTGTTTTTTTTTTAATAAAAGTACTTTTCTCTAGTTTTTCTTAGTGTTCTACCATAATAACTTTTACGAAAAGTAATTACTTTCTTCGCAATAGCAATCCAGGTTTTTATAGTCTATAAAATTCCTGGCAATCACGTGAAAATGAATCACTAATATCCATTCCCAACCCAAGTATCTTCAGTATAATAATAAAGTGCAATCAAGCATATGTTTTAAATATCCTTGATCAATGCCTAAAAAAAATTGTATCCGCGTAATGAAAAAAAAATCGCAAAAATGCAAAGAAAAAAGCTTAATACCGAGGATAGTACAAAGAAAATCAAGTTAAACACGTAATAACGAGCGCAATTTCTTCGCAGAATGCAGCAGATTCGCCTGTCACGCTGGGACTCCGCGCGCCGGTGCGTTCGCCATATGCCTTCGGAACCGAGAAATCGGTCCCCGCGTGATGAAGCGGAAGATGACGAAGGGAGAAAAAAAAAGCCGAGGAGAGCACGTGCTTCGCCTCGCGAGCCCGCCTGTGTACGAACGTGCATTCGTATTAAATGATGGTACTTTATTACCGCAGGTATGTACGCACATGTTGGCCCTCTTACGCTAACATATCATCTTGCGCCTCGTGCGTGCTGCTCTTTCCACGGCCATTAATTTTCTCCTAAAAAAAATTGTGGTTATTATTTTACGCGACCAATGCGATGTAGTCCTTGGTTTTATTGCCAATTATTAAATTTGATGAATTCGACGTGAAAGCTCGGAGTTATTGGAACTTAAACATTCGAGTAAAAGTGGGATTGTAGATGTTATATAGAATGTCAAAATTAAAAACATGAATATTGTAAATTTGTACGAGGTATTGTTTATTGTCGAGGTATAAATTTTGACCTATATTTATAATATCATCGAGATCAGTAGGGTGAGGAATGGAATCATTCATGTCATAGCCTTCTCTAACTGATTCCCTCCCATATATCTTGAAACGGAAGAAAAGGTAGACGATGATGATTACTTACAAAACGAACCTTAAACAATTACTAAGTATGTGTAAAAACTGTAGAAAGGTTAACTAATTACTAAGACATGCCCTCCTTTTCAAGGGAATCATTTTTAAAGAAGGTCTAAGACCTTTTACTTCCTTTAATGTGTGTAAGTAGATACAGACGAGTACGGTAAGACGATGCGCGGCAACCAAATTTTAAAACTTTTCCTTCAAGTAGGTTCCTTCTTCTTAAATTGTTTTTTTTTTTTTTTTTAAAAAAAAACTTTATTTTCCTCTGACCTCGTAGAAATATTTTCTTTTTCCATAAAAAACGTCTCGGTAGTAATAAATAAAAACAAGCAGAAAGTTCTCGTAACTCTGCAAGAAATAACACTAGCAACTTGCTACAAATATGTATTTTATTTTTTAGACATATATTTATCTATGTTTAAAAAATAAAATATATTATTTATTATTAATTATTTATATTCTTTTATATACCTTTTGTTTCTATATAGACACTTTGTATTTAATTTTTTATAATTAAACGTAAGAACTTCTGTATATTAAGAGCAATCTTACGCTCTTATTACCGTCAAAAAAAAAATTAATAAACAAATAAAAAAGGCACAAGTTTCTACATAAAAAAGGGGATGTCAGAAAGGAACGCCGGTGGTCGCGACGGGCTGTACTCGCTGTCGCGGGCGAGCGTGACCGCTTCGTTAGCCGCGCTTATTCATTAAAGCCGCGCCGGCCTCCCCGGCTTAATGCGTGCAAGTGTGCCGCTGCGACTTTTTTCCCTCCCGCCGCGCTCGCGCATGCGAAAACAAGCCGCTTATCTACACGCGACACGGCGCTTCCTCCGCGGCGTGTACCTTGCCCCGCGGGAGCGTCGTGCGCGCGCGCGGATTTCACGGCAGATTTTATCGGCGATCTTTATGAAGAGGCTGCGGCCCGGAATACCGAGTGCTGCACGCCACTTATAAATTTAGCGGATAACTCCCTTCGTTTCGGTTGCCTCATTGCTCGACGGATTCGTTCCGTCGGATCGGGTTACCCTGGGTAAATCACGGTCACGCCTATGTATATGTACGTGTATACTATATAATATATATTTTCTTTTATAATAAAAAATTGAATGAAGATAAGATTGAGCTGATAGTGGCTTGATAGAGTGCCGCATGCGTTCACTATGACTAATCGTACGTTCGAGCGGTTAAATAAGATATAAATATTCAACGCGTTAATGTCTGACCAGTGTCGGGATGTATCTACTTACGAGTCTGCGTAACGTTCATTCAGTTTATTACATAGCGCGGCACACATCTCAATTGAAGTTTAGAAGTTTCCTAGGAAAGAATGATTTAGTAAATTTAATTAAGTAAATAATTAATTGCATTGGATTAAGTGTAGATATGATCTGATAACGTAGGGTCATAAAGCACGAATTGTATGAACTACCTACTTTATAGTATACTACTTATTAACTGCATCAAGGATTTTATGAAGTAACAGTAATTTATAGTTTCTTGAAAAAAACGATGAAAGGATGTTGTAGAGCATTTTAAAGAAACAATTTGATTAATTTACGAGTAGGTAGCCAATTAAATAGCGCCAAAATTTAAATTTTTCTTACGGGTTTATTGTATTTCAATTAAAATGTAAATTAATAAAATAATCTATAAATTTTAATGCGCTCGGACTACTTTAAAAGTCTAATTAAATAATTTAATTGAAAACAAATATGACTTACAATTAATTACGATCCAACCTCAGAAATTAGATCACAGAAAAGACATTAGTCACACTCAAATTAAAATTCGAAGAGCATGCGAAGTGCGTTGTTAGTCTCTTGAAATCTAAAAAAACATTAATTCAACACATAATTCAGGCCCATAAATCTGGCCTCTTCACCTAAAAAAAAAAAAATAAATAAGGTCTGCAATCCTTGTAAAACTTATTTCGCGCAATAAAATCTTTCTGCTCCTCGACTCTTCCTTGAAGATATCAATTATACAAAAGTTTCCCCGTACGAGCCGGTGATCGTAATTACAACCCGACCAAAATAGCGCGAGCCACGGAGAAAAAAAGAAGAGAAGGATCAAGTGCAGGGACTACAGCCAGGTGCATCACGGCGAAACTACCGTTTATCCTCGGGAGGCGTCGGGAATCCATCGACGGGCACTTAGCTAAATCAGTTAGCGAATCGACGGCGCACGCCATCGCCGCGTCTTATGACGTAAAAATTAGGTCCGCGATGGGGGAGCCGCGCAGCGAATTCACGCTCTGTATGCGGCGGCGTATGCACGCTATGTCCCGCGTGCATCCTCCCGCCGTCTAATTACCCCCGGGCCGCGGGCCTGGGTATAAATAAAAATGTCCAGTCGCGCCCGCGGCCAGTGCACGAAGAAGATGCTGCCGAGACTGACTCTGCTGGCGTTGCTGGTGGCCGCCGGTGGCCTCGCGTGGGCCGAGCCCATCGGTGCTGGTGATAACGATAAGAGTGGTGCGGTCGGTGGGTGCTCCGGGGCGGTATGTACTAGTCGCTCCGGGAGGGCGGAGGGCCTCGAGGAGCCCACTGGAGTGGTCGAGGAGGATGAGGGGGATGAGGGTGAGGAGGACGAGGAAGATAAAGGTGATCGGGATGGGACGGCGGTCGAGGAAGGTAATTCGAATATTGGCTTGCGCTTGTTTGGTGGAGAAATAAATTGTGGTTTAATGATTAGTTCGTGCATCAACTGCTACTTAAAAGCGAAGGTTCGAGTCTTCAACTACAAAAAATTTACTATAAATCTAAGAAGTTTTGCTGTAATTCTTGAAAATTTGGCAATAAAGTGTTGGTGATTTTTCCAATAATATTATCCTATAAGAATATTCAAATTGATTATTGCAATTTTTATTTGATCTTTATTTGATGCAACTGTTTAGTGAAGAGATAAATTATCGATTAAAAAAATTTAAAAAAAAAATTTGTTTAGAACTCTTTTATTAGAAAAGTCTTAGAAAAGTATTTTGTTGTTGGGATTAGGGTTGCTCCATACGAATTACCGTAGTTCGAGTATCATTACTAATCCTACAAAATTTGTGTGCTTTAGAGGAAGAATCGCGGTTGGTTCTAACGAAAATTACAAATAACAAATAATGATTTTTATTAAAATTTACATGTCGACTAATTTATTAAAATTTACATGAGTACATAATTTCCACCTACTTATCCACTAGTTCGAATAAATTAATTTTTAATTTTCATGAATTTACTTCTTATACGTATACTATTGTAATTATGAATATTATTTTATGCAACTCTGTGCGTAAAAGTGCCTTTTACGCACGCTTGCGCGTGCTAACACGGCATTTTTCCGCCGTCGTTGCATAAAATATCGTTCGATACATGTGCGTAAATAGATTCTCGCTCGTGGGTGATT